>VYYJ01000194.1:0-85207 GCA_021029165.1 Cyphoderus albinus
GTTAAATTTTCCGTGAATGACGCAGGCAATCGTCGCGATCAAAGTTACAAATTTAACATGGGCATGCTTTGCGCTTAGGTCTCCCTTAACGCCATGTTAAATTTTCCGTGAATGACGCAGCCAATCGTCGCGATCAAAGTTACAAATTTAACATGGGCATGCTTTGCGCTTAGGTCTCCCTTAACGCCATGTTAAATTTTTCGTGAATGACGCAGCCAATCGTCGCGATCAAAGTTACAAATTTACCATGGGCATGCTTTGCGCTTAGGTCTCCCTTAACGCCATGTTAAATTTTTCGTGAATGACGCAGGCAATCGTCGCGATCAAAGTTGCAAATTTAACATGCGCATGCACTACACGAATATCTCCCTTTACGCCATGTATAATTTACCGCAGCCAATCATCGCGATCAAAGTTCTAAATTTAACATGAGCGTGCATTGCACGAATGCCTCCCTTTACGTCATGTAAAATTTTCCATGACCGCCGCAGGCAATTGTCGCGAAAATGTTTACAAATTTACCATGCGCATGCATTTGCATCGAATGTTTCCCTTTACGCCATGTAAAATTGTGCTACCTGACAGCGACTATTGCCTGCGGCGTTCATGGAAAATTCTTATTCTTATCATAGTGTGACATTATGTACATAATATATGTGTATGTTTATTCCATATAAAGTTTCAATGTTGTCACTATGAAAAGTAGACAATTGAAAAAATAAAACAAAAGGGTTTATACAAAATTCGATGAGATGAGAATACCACAGAACATGTTAAGATTTCCAAATTTTGTTCAGGTATTTCAAGAATTAGAAAGAATGTGGCAGGTCGTTTTGGTTGGAATTTTTCAGTTTCATATAAACGGGGAGACGACTTTTAAAAAAATGGTCTGGTGCGCTTCAAATATATTTTTTATCTGCTTTGTTGGTAGAATAATTTTTCATGTTAACACACGAAAGGAGTACTTATCTTGGAGTGTGCATTACAGAACCCTGAATATCTTTTCATCAAAAATAAGGGTAAAGCAAAATTTGAAACGAAACCAAGTCTAGGTTTATCTTACCACCATCATCACAACATCCTTATGTCAGCAACTAACAATAAAGAAGTATGGTCAAATCTCGACGAAAATAAAGTACAGCCGAAGATCTGAAATAAACTGTCCTCTTCTTCAGATGAAAACGCAATGTACGATATGCCGCATTCGAAAGATCTTCAATAATGCTTTCGTTTGATGCAGGACGACTTCAAGAGATGAGACCTTCATCAATCACGATTCTTTTTCTGATAACCAACTTGATGAAAAGTGATGCTGAACGATATTGTGTTGTGAGTCCTGCGTGATAAAAAAATTATGATACCTGGTTGCGCAACATACGTCCACAGCGGAATGGTGAAAACAGTTTATAGAATGGACACAAATGAACTCAAGCAAGCATGACTAACGGTGCTGTATGGTCATTGACGGACTCTTATTACTTTCCCAGTGTACACAACAGTAAAGATGAATATTTGTTAGGTAGATTCTTGAAGACGTGTTTACACTGCACGATAAGTGTCCTTTATTCGTGCTTTTCTTTTACTTCTCGTAGTGTTATTGATAACACTTTAGGGGAAGACTCTCACGGTTCTTCATAAAGGTGTCTTCAAATCCAGCTTATGCCCATTGTAACGTCTAAATTCTCTCTCTACATCAACTTATCAATCATCTACTGCTGACGCCTTTAACCCGACGATCTAATAAAGAAAAGAATCTAACTTTTCCTCTAACTTTCACAGTTTGGAAAACCAATTAGAAAATCAATAATCAAGTTTCATTCTTCTGCTGATTGTTGGTTTCATTTAGAAAGTGTTTTATTTGAATTTCATTGTGAGGTTAGCATTTGGATTCATTTGTCTACATCAACGAGTATGAGTAGACGAAAAAGATATTTCGTGTGTAGTAGGTTTACAAAGAGATCTAAGTAGAAATCGATTGGCAGCGAAAATAACCCCTTTCTATTTCAGCTTGTGAATTGAATTGGGAATTGGAGAACCAAATGAACTGAACCGCAACAACGGTCTCCTCATGTCATTGCAACTTCTTTTCCTGTGATTTTTTCTCGTTTACCTAATCCCCAAACGCAATAGTTGAGCTGTGTTTGTAAGCTTTCTGTTTATTTTGCTCTGCCTAAATAATAAAAAGCAAGAACAAAACTCTAGCTCCCTAGACTTGTTAATACTTATTGACACAAAAAATTTTTCCTTGATTTCAAACTCTCGTTCGTTTCAGTCGCCCTTCCCACCACAGATGCAGAATCACGCTTTTAGGTCGGCTTTATTTCGCTTAATTCTGACAACAGCTTTTGCAGTCTCATCACATCCCATCCTTATTGCTGTACGTCTACCGTTCAAGCAGTTTTATTTTTGGTGCTTCCTGTCTCCCTACTTTAATTTGCTACGGTTAGGAAATGCCAGACCCGGGTTGTCTTGTATCACCGAGTGTCTTCATTCCTAAGGACATGTCACTGTCTAAAACTTTGCAACCTTACCTACAATAAATATTGTATCTTCTGTCCTACTTCAAAGTACTTCATTTCACTTCAATATCGCGCAAAATAAACCAGATAAGTAGCGACCACACAAATTTTCATAATTTACTATCCACTTAAAACATTTTACATAAGGATTTCGATACTACATGCATATTATGTGGGCCTTAATGCGAATCTCACATTACCCATAGTCATACAAAACCCAAGAAAATAAGATTTTTTGTAAAGCTTCATTTTCAGATATTATACTGCTTCCTCCTCACACAATAGTTTGCCAGAGAAGGCAAAAATAAACTATAAAATTAATTGCCATCATAAATTTGAAGACTAATCTAAATTCATCTTGCAGCGTATAAATACGAAGTTACTTAAGAATCGGGGAAAACTAGTTTACCAGAAACGTGTAAAAATGCTCTGAGCAAACAGAAATAAAATCCACACTCTCCTCATCACCAGACAACAACGGTGTGGAGTGAAAGGAGCAGGAGCGTTGATGAAGTCATCACTATCATCATCATCACTACGCGTGCAAGAGTCAACGCCATTCCCAACTGGAGAAGTGTTGGGGGATGATTGCTGTCAATTTACATGAAAAATCTGGGGATCAGATTTTACTTGAGTTGAGTGCTTTCGTTCTAGGAGAAAGGGTTTCTCTGATTATGTACTGTGTGAAAAAAAAACATCCGCTCTGCTCTATGCTAATAAAAGTAAAAGAAAATTAGTTGCAAAAGCAAGCTCAGTCACTCCTGCTTCCTTCTCCGTAGCTTTAATCTGCATTCTAATTTCCTCATTTGCTTTTCCCAATGAAATGGATACTCGTTTGTTTTTTCACTCCTACTGTTGACTGTCCTACAAGTCCTACGACTTCGACAGATGAGTGCATCAAGCGAGGTTGTGTCAGTCCACCCTTTTTGTCACGTCTCTCTATAAACTTTACGCATATGGCTATAAGCAATAAAAAGAGTCAACCATCCTCTGTTCGTAACTTCACTTCACCGGCTTTTACTACGGCCACTGCCAAATAAGTGTAACCTTTCATTAACACGAATTTTCTTCTTTGAGCTGGTAAATTTACTAATGAAATTATCATCTTCGTATTTTCATCTTTACCTCTCGACCCTTTATTTAAAAGCAAACCTTTAATTTGCATTTTGATTATCCTCTGTAAGTAATGCCTTCAATACCAGGAAATCAAAACGACTTGACTAACACACAAGTAGAAACACAGTTGTTTTCATTTTTAACTGCTTTTTGATTTTTGAATTTTTGATTCAATTAAACTTTGGTTTTTACTAAATGCACTTTTATCCTTTAATTTTGTGTTGTGTGAGCATTTTGTTTTGGTTTTAATTTGAGAGGCTTGTAGAATTTTGATTTTTGTTAATTATGATGCATTTAAGCAGTGTTGTCTAATTAGTTGGTTTTTCAATTAATTGTTAATTAGTTTTGGGCGGCGTTCAGTTCTAATTAATTTTAATTATTAATTAGAAATCGCACATTGGCTAATTAATTATAATTAATTATTTTAATTAGCCACTTCCAACTAATTAATTTTAATTTGTAAATAGCTAATTAATTAGCTAATTAAATTTAAAAAAACACTTAAATTACCAATTTTTAATTAGCCGGAAATTAGAATTAGTTGAACTTTTCAAACTAATTAATTTGTAATTGGCCGATTTTCTCCGCGGCTAGTTAATTCGTAATTAGAATTAGTAGTTGATGAAATTTTTTCACTATTTAATATTAATTAAAGTTTGAATTAGTTAGAAACTTGCCAATTAATTAGTACAACACTGCATTTAAGTGCATTTTTCTGTTCTTCATCGAACTGTAATTACAATTAAAAGTGCTTTGATTAAATTAGGCTACAGATCTATCAACCGATACAGCCGATCAAAAATTAACCATGGAGTCACCGCTGCAAACGTCCGGAACTGGAAGCTCACCTTCACACCCAGATCCAGATCAAAGTTCAAATCAAGAAGTCCACGAACGAAGTCAACGTAAATGTTCAAACCCAACTGCAAGTACATCTTCAGCCTCAGTGTCAACTTCTTTCCAAGAATCTCAAGGTCAAGTTCCAGCACGAGCTTCATCAGAGGTCACTGAAGAAGTAGTGCGTGCCATTTCCGAAGATATGTCTCTCCACGAGCTTTACTGTCCATTCTACAAATGGAACGTGACCCACCGCTCCTCCCGTTTAACCGATGAAGACGTGATCGAGTATCTGTACAATTTCAACATCAAAAAACGCAGAGGTAAGAAGTCACCGCAGGTGCAGAAGGAAGTGCGCGAGGAGTGTCGGCGGAAGGTGGAGAACCCAACGGGATTCGTGAAGTGGTACATGGACGCCGCCCGGGAGAACTGGAACGAATACAAAACGCTTCTCAAAAACATGTGCATGTGTCCAAGGGCTCAACTTGAAAACGATAACAGGGAGGCCAAAGGTCAAGAAGATGAGCAGGTCAAGGATCGAGATCCAGTTGTAACACCAATGCCATCACAGACATCAACTGGGCTGTCGTCACCTGAGGAGGACTTGGTAGCTCTGGAAAACGAAACGAGGATGGAGGTGAACGTGGAAGTGGACGACCTTCGCGCGGTGGAGGTCGACGAGAACAAGGAGAACGCGGAAATAGTCGAAGACATTGGCGCGGTAGAGGTCGACGAGAACAAGGAGAACGCGGAAATAGTGGAAGACATTGGCGCGGTAGAGGTCGACGAGAATAAGGAGAACGTGGAAGTAGTGGACGAAGTTGAGCCGGATGAGGAAACTGAGGTTTCTAGTTCAAAATCAGAAGAGGATTCCGTCATTTCCGTCACTCCGCCGAGTCCCAAGAAGTCACCATTTCCTCCTAAGAGCGTGACATCAAAGGAGAAAGAGAAGAAAAAGCAATTGTTTGCCTCCATGGGACTGGATCTGTCTGAGGACGAGTTGGACTATGACGAGTATGACCTTGGCATCGAGTTTTAATTTTGTCAACATTTACATTAACTAATAATTAATTGAAAGTTAATTAATTACCTAATTGATTGTTCTCTCTGTTATTTAACTCATTGTTAAATGTTATTAATTAATGTATTTTTTGTTGGGTTGAAGAAAAATTAACTCGGTTTTATAAAAAAATGACGATTTGAAAAAATGTTCTTGTTTGTTTTTCAAAATGATTAATTATCTTAAGTTAAGATTACTTAGTTTAATTACTATTTAGTTAGATGGAAATTATGGTTTAGTTAAGTCATCATACAGTATGATTCATACTTACAATTAGCCAAGTAGAAATGTGTAAGAATGAGTCTCAGTCAGTGCATCCCATCATACCATAACATAATCTTAATCTTTTCAATATTGGTTCGCCTTGTGTGAATCTTGTTGTCTCCGTTTAATCATGTGAAGTCTGATAAATAAGCAAAATTAACTAGACAGTTGAATGCCCAAAACTTCAGTGTGGTTCTGTTCACCCTAAAACATATTTCTGTTATTGCAGAAGAAGGTTTGCTAGAGGATCGTTTGCATTTAATTAGTAGACTCCGATCTAACGTGTAAAAAATCATTTATTGGCGACGGCATAAAATAATCGGGCTACTTTGAGAGGAGCTATCAACCAAACTCTAGCGGTTAGAATACTAATACATAAATACCTATACACATTACACCTTCATCGTTTTGATTCAAAATAGTTACTATATTTTTCTCCAAAATAGCAAATTGGTGATAAAAATGTATGCTTGAAATAATAATTTATAGTTTTTTAAGTGACATTAGGCATCACTGCACATAATAGTAACAATGATGATGCTTCTTAAGTACAATTTTTTGAATTCTGCGACATAATTCAAGACAACACTTTTTACTCAGTAAATGCGTCTCAAATTTATACAGTTGAATAGATAAAATGTGACGTCTGTCACTTCATTCTACTGAGCCGACTCAGAGTAGTAGTTCTTTAAACACTGATGACGCTGCAGGTACGACAGCATATCAATTTACAGGTGGCGGAGTAGTGCAGTAGCACATTTATCGTTATTGAGTATTGCACAATATGACAGAAATTACACGGAGGCGTAGATTCATGACAAACCACTCTCAGATACAATAATACTACAATAATCATCACTTTCAAATTTTTAGATGCCCATTTATTTTGGCGTCGTTGTGGTGCTTGTTGCTTTAATTCAATGTGTACTTAACAATTACCCACGCGCATAATCTTCGAGCAGAAACAAATGAGAGTGAGATCACATTATTGCAAAGGAGTGGCTGGTCCATTTAATATAACAAATTGTGAGGACCATAAAAATTGCACATCGTCTTTATCATCAATCCTCTCACTACCACTGTCCACCTGTCGCAGAAATTGTGAATTGTGACACAACTTCACCCACAAATATGGTCATCGCCGCAGAAGACGACTTCATATTACATATTACTTTATGAAACGAAGAGTGTGAGATAAAAATGCTTTCATAAAAAATCTCCTTAGATTGTCTCACAACGAGTAACTAAAGTTACCTAATTCTTGACTGTGTACGTAATAGAAATGTTTTATTTTTCTTCTGAAAAGGAACGAAAGAAAATGGTAAGGATTGTGAAACATTCGAGAAGACCATTTTTCGTCTACTAAATCCTATTTTCACGAGAGCAGGCCGACACAAAAAGACACGGATGATATAATTCTTTACGACAAAGTGGAGTCACGTAGCAGCGGGCGAGAAAAAGGGAAAAGGAGCTACTTCAACCACTGCGACAAAATAATGTTATGACTTGTCTTCTGGTTATTATACGCCTAAATGCAGAGGCATAAAAGGAACACAAGCTTAACTAGCAACGAACGATGCCTACATTCTCGAATGTTTCTTGTTGTCCCTATAAATAATGATGAGCATCATTATAAAAACCTTTTTGTAATGCCGACTCAAATTATTCATGAAGTGGAGCATATAAACTTTAATTCTATGTGATGTGACGACGATTTCATCCTCGCCAAAACCTAACAACCAAATAAATAAAATAAATAAAACCATTTGTACTTTTTAGGACTGAGGACAATAGCCATCCCTGGTAATATGTAATCAAACGATACGTCTTTCTGATTGAAGAGACTGCAACCTGGTTCCTCACTTTTCGTTTTGTTCGTCAATAAAATACTAATATTAGCATATGAAGTGTTACAGGAAAGGGAGTAAAAGCATAGGTATGTCAGTTGACAATCTCTTAAGCATAAGGCTGAAGAAGCACGAAATGAGGAATTGTATCGGATCCTGTCCCCAAGTATTGTGGGTAAGTATAAAAAAACCTGTAATGATTTTTTGTCATCGTTCTCACCTTAACCAATTCAATGGCAGGATTCTTGTCTGGTATGTTGCATTACTGCGTTGACTCCTCCAATGTTGGAGATCACTCCTCCTTAAAATTCAAAAAGACAATCACTTTGGATTTTCATTAGAGTAAAACTATGTCGATACATTAACGAATGGCGATTCTTAAAACTGGATCTGAAAACACGAAACATCTTGATTCAATTACTTTGCTGAAGAAGACTTCTTCTTGACAACGGAATTAACATAAGAAAAAGATTGTTTTATGGCAGCCCTTTTTGGTGTCGAACTTGAAGCACAAAGGTGAGCAAGAGCCAGATCTTAATTGTAAATTAGAAATGAACTAGGATAGTCTAAGATGAATGAAAATTAGCAACAAAAAATGTTCAGCGTAAATGCCTTTCAACTCAGTGAGAACATTGTCTATGAGCTTTTTATGTAAGTTAGCGTGTGAATAAGTCGCCTTTGAAAACTCGGTTGAGTGCTTTGGATGACTGGTCTCAAGAAGTGCCGACGTAATCTTGAAAGACGAGCCGCCTTCTCAAGTTAAAGTTGGCTGAATGCCATGCCTACATGGTAAAAACTAGGGGACAGAAGTGGCTTTAAAAATATGCAAGTTCTACGCGTGTCGCGTCGGCCCATCATTTGTTGGTGCAAACATACACCGTCGCCGTTTCCCACAATTATAAAAATATTGCTACTTGGTTGTTTGACGAAGGAAATGGCCCTTGAGTCACTCAAAGAGACACTTTTGTTAATGCTTCTTTCATTCAAGAGTCCAGTGAGCAGTGATGATTGCGTTCGTTGCGTTCCACTAAAGAAATGGAAGTACTCCGATTTGAAACTGAAAAGTAGTCGGGAGGTTTTGTGTCGCCCGTGCAGAAAACCTTTAAATGGTTTGACTACACTATAACCTGAGACGAGTTGTAATGGAGATTCCAGAAGAGCCGAAAGCCTTGTCCGTAACAGCCAATTTCCTGGATTCAACGACGTCGTGGAGAAGTTTACTTTGCTAATTATGTCTCATTTATATCTATGTGGGTTTGGAGTTGTGGTTTAAGTAATATGAAACAGCTAGAAGCAAAGTTGCAGGAAGGTGTCTAGTCGGCTGCGGGTCGGGTGTTTGCTTTTACAAAAACCCCAACTGTACATTTGAGTGAAAAGCACGATCAAATAGAGTGAAGATTTTCCGGATGCGGCAAATATGTTAAAATTAAATCAACATAAACCTACAACATAACCTTAAACGTTGATTAACGATGCTATCCCAGTGTAGCGTTATTTATTACTCATCAGAATATTGATTAAGCGAGTGTAACTTATTTGGATTGAGAATGTTTTAATAAAAAATGTAGTTCTACGATAAACAGAAACTGATACAATTATCAATTAAGTTCAATTCAATTGTGGTTGGTCATTAAATTATACTTTGCCAATAATTTTACATTGTATGTCATAAACATATTGTGGCGTTAACCTGAACATCCGTTAAACAAAACATTGATACTGAAAAAGAAATGACGAAGGAAGTCGTCAGGTAGTCGAAAGGAGACCTTTCATGAGATTTTACGCATAGAATGACAGTTTTTCCGATCCGTGTAAGTGACAACATGAATTCTATATTAAATGCTGACGAAAAGATGGTGTACTCTTTTCCCATGATGTTACTCTGCAATGGCACAATGGTTACATCTGTAAAGAGATGGAATCCAATGATACCAGCAGGTGGATGAATAACGAGCATGTCTTCAAAGGATACCGACAAATAAACCCCCTGCTGGAATTTTATAATTATGTACACAATCACTCCAAGCCGTATAAATGTTGCTCAAGTAGAAGGTTTTATTTTCATTATCTACTCAGCACTCGGCACTACACTACTGACAGAACAAGGGTTTAGTATAAAATTAATATACTAGATCTTAACTGGGGAGTCGTGAGACATGCTTCATTCCAGTGCACAGACTCACTCAAATATTCACTTTCAACGCACTTCAGACGCCTTTACTTGATTGAACCCAACACCTACCATTCGTAGCTTCTCGGTCCCGGTCTACTCGTTTCAGTTTTAGTTGGTAGGCATAAAATTTAATCCAGCTTTACTAAGGAGTACAGATAACTTCCTTTATCAATTAATTGTCTAAGAAGTATTTTTCAATGAATTCAAATTCAAGTTTTACGCTGTCTGTAAGGTTGAAACCTAAAAAGTTTGCATAAGCGTATACGTGTACTACTACCTGAATTCATTCTTAATAAATGAGAACAAAATAAAATTGACAGAAATTTGTAATACGTATGACTTACATAATATTTTACAGAACTGCTGCGCTTGTGCTTTATCATTTTATGGTACCCTGTACATTGTAAAAAAATGTCATTCTATGTAAACGGTGGTCCAGTAGCTTCAAGTACATCTAATCGTAGTCCCCTATTTTATGATAATGGGTCTAAATTATTGATATCAGTTAAAGTGATGCAATAGCTAAGAATTTACAGTATTGCCTTTTCATTTTGATCATTTTTGTGCCTGACCTGACCTAACATACAGGCAGGCAGGCCTTGCAGACAATTAAAGGTAATTGGTAACACAAATAATCTTTAAAATAGTTTTAGAAACGAATTTCGATAATTTGAGATGAGATGTCTAGCAGGATTTCATACCGTTTGTTGCTTTTTGTTGATTCTTGAGATATGCAACATTCAATTGCGCTACTCCTGCCGTTTGGCAGCATAATACGAGTGAGGGGCAACGTCTGAAACATAGATGCTGTCGTGACGCTGCAGTGTTTGCAAATCATCCTCCAACTTCTTCAACTGTGCTTCCAAGCCTGTCTTCCGCTTAATTTTTCCTGGAGTGTCAATTTGCAGTGGCAAGGACTGATAGAGTTTAAAAACCTGGTTCCAAGTCACCGTCAAGCCAGCCACTATTTTGTCTATTTCATCTTTTTCAAGTTTACGAACCGTGCTTTCTTCAGTGTCGGTTTCTTTTAATAATGCTTGCTGTTGGCTGAGAAGTTCCTTTTTTCGTTTATAAATATACCGCGGCAAGTGGCCCAGTCTATGCATGTTTTGAGGGTTGAGACCTGTAAAGTTATGCCATTCCTGTTGATGACCTCGTGGAGTATCAACGAATTGAAGAATTTTTGATTTAGGAATTTTCGAAATGATTTCCGTCGCATTTAATTTAACAAAGTCCTTGCTGTCTTGGATTATTATTTCAACTCCCAGGTTAGCCGGAGGAACTGGGGGCTTGTTTGATGTAGTGCAAATTCTAGCACGTGGTTTTGTTTTGCACGAGGTTTTAGGTTCAACATTGTCTTTTTCGCCTAGGGCGCTCGACCATGGATCGAGACTGTCATTTTTGTCGTCGCTTTCTCCAGCTTGACTAACTTTATTGACAAGGTGCTTACTCGTCACTACTAGTAGTTAAACAGTACACAATTAATGATTAGTTTTCCACTGGAAATTATTAAGTAAACAGATATTTACCTGAGTTAGGTCTTAATGAAAATAACTGTCTTGAATGTTTCTTCAAAAATAATTTGGGTCCTTCAACATGAACGTGTGGGACACCCAATGTTTTACAGGAGGACGCATGATTCTCAGCAACCTCTCTGCGGACCATTCCAGAATGTATGGAACGATATCTGGTCGTTTTAAGTTAACAAAGTACGATTAAAATTAACAGAATTTAGCCTAAATGCTGGAATATTACAACAAATTTGAATCAAAACGAATAGAAATGTTATTGGATAAAAAAATATACCTAGGCTTAGATTCGGACTCATCCGACTTGACATTTTCAAGATGGTTTTCTACAGCGGGCTCTGATAAATTATAAATACTTTCGCCGGCGGAGGTAGGATTAATAAACTTGAACATTTTGACAATAATTTTCTGAGTGAAATGTGAATATTATTTTGAACTTTAAAACAAGATTGAGTTGTTTCTGGAAACCAAAACAGTTCAGATTCAACCATGGCATCGATCAAACTGTTATATCGTTAGATACTTTATTTTCATTGCATAAATCCAAGAAAACGCTGTGACGCGGTTCATGCTTGCGGGATGCTTCTTCTGTGTCTAAGTTAGTCTAACAGTTTACTTCCACAAAAACGTGGCTTTGTTTTCTATGCGCATTGTTTTGGTTGATGTGGTGAATAAGAATTATTATAAGACGTTGAAATACTAATAAATGTGATATAATATAACGTTAAACAGGTTTATTCATTCCATGATTGAAAATTGCAGCTACAAAATTGATCGCACCTTTTCATACATAGTTACAACAATGTACTTATTATGCCTCGTGTTACTTATTTTATTAAATTTACCAATCAATGTTAATGGTAGTTACGTTTAGTACTTAGCTCAAAGGTTTAACCTACTCACAATACAATGCTGCTTCTCATTTCGTACTTCTTACTAGCAAAAAATATTATGCCTCTGCCCATATCTTACAAAATGCTAGAGGAGGTTTGGCGTACGAAAGAATTATATTATCATGTAATATAATAACAGAAATGACATAATTATTATTATTATAATAACTTTAAATTAAATATTACACTGTAGCTAAATTTTCACATGTAAATAAGATAAAGCAAAAGAGCAATAGTCAACACTATTTTAAGATGCCATGGGCTAGAGAAGTGATGTTGGCAAACAAATTCATTTTTTTGCAAGTGCAATAAAAGTTGAATTTAATAATAACAAACCCGTTGCAACCTTGCCGACTGGTGGTTAAAGTTAAAACTTTATTTAGAAAATGTTCACGCACTGAATTTGGTGTGGTCTCTACCTCTTCAGTTAAAACCCGAAACATACATTTTAGTCTTAATTACTATCAATGGTAGATTATGCTGCTTTAAGAATAAATGAGACGGGAACGCTGATTGATACCGCTCAGGCGCTCAACTTTCAATAGAGCCACAGGTAATCATTGTTTGTTCAGCGTCAGGACTAGAAAGAGACGAGTTGTTTATGGAATTGTTATTACTGGAATGATCTACCTCGCAAATGGAATGGAGACGTCCTGGCTTTGAAAAGTTGGACAAGGAAGAACATGAGGAAGACAATGTACTTTCTTCGTAAGGTAGGGAGTTGCTCGAGGAATGAAGACTTGCGCCACTGCTGCTGTTGCTGCTAGTCCCACTTCCTGTGATATATGTGTAAGAATTCTCCGGCGTGGTACACTCAGAAGAAGTTGGGCTCCTTGACTGATTATTCGCGTAATTTAATAAGTCATCTAGCAGATCCTTGGGAAAGGCTACTTTACGGCCTAAATTTGAGGCGATTGATTCAGTCCATACTGCTAGCACGTCGAAAGGTGGTCTACAGCAAATAAAATAAGTTAGGTTTTTATACTTCATCATAGATTTCATTGTCTCTGGAAATGCAGTGAAACACTCAAAACATATTTTTTGCACACCTCTTGTCCGGGTTGAGATCACAGCACATAAAGGCGATGCGATACAACGGCTCGGGGCATCCGACACAAAACTTCTCTAGGAACGTTTTCTGATTTAAGCTGAAGTCTCCAGATCGTGGAAGAAAGTCTGGGTCAGCATGAACTCTTCCAATGACCTGTAAAAACAAGGCAATCAAATAAAATGTTGACTTACGATTATGAGTCATTCATAGGGTATGACGCAAGATACGTATAATATGTAAATTATACGATGTTACCTCGCAAAGCATTATTCCAAAGGAGAAGACGTCCACTTTCTCATCATATTTTTCACCCCTAGAAAATTTTTAAATTTATTTATTTTAACAACTGGAAAATATATAAATAAATAATCTTTAAAATGGGTTTGAGCACGAATAAGACAGTTTTGCCCGTGATTTAAAATCCTTTCTTCAGCATACCATAAAATTTCCCAATTATTATTTTGCCTTTGTGTTAATCATGTTGTCATCCTTTAAATTTTTTCAATTATGAAATTTGATTTCTTTCGTAAAAGAGCTGAACACTGCTGAACATTTCAACACAACATGAATGACACGTTAAGGCTAAGGGAAACGGAGAAGAGGGACTCTGGCGCTGGAGAGAACACTGGCAACACTGGATTCTTATTCGCCGAACTTGGAGAAAATCAATGCCGCCCAATTTTTGTTTATTAATTATTGTTAAAATTAGCAATCTTACCCAACTTGAGTAATAATTATTTTCAATTAATTACAAATACAATAAATAAAGGGCCATGGAACAAAAGAACACGATGTCTTTTGTCTATTTGCAAAGATGGTGATATAAATAATAGTTTTTTAGGTTTTTTTACCTTAGCATTTCCGGTGCCATGATCCAGGGAGTACCGACGACAGTATATCTAAAAATCAAAAACATATATCAATGCACATGAGAATAAAAAGCTGACACAGAAATGTAAGCCAAAACAGACCTCTTCTTTCTTTCGATTCTGCGTCCTCGTTGTTGTTGTTGTTGTTGTTTACTTGGATTAAACCGATTTTGGATATTCATCTCGCTGGTAATACGAGCCAGACCAAAATCTGCAACTACTACGCTCATATCCTGCAACACAGGATCAAAAACAAGCATTAGAATAATGTTTAATGTTTTTAAATATAACATTAGTGGCACAATTTGCAATTCATAAATTACGCGAAATTTACCTCTCTAACAAGACAGTTCTGCGAACTGAGATCCCTGTGGATAACCCCCATCGAGTGAAGGTAAGCCATTCCGCATGATATATCGTGAGCAAATCGACTTCGTTGTTCCCAATTAAGCTGAAACTGAAGATTTTGAACCATTTCCCGAAGACTGCCACCTCGAACGTATTCAGTAATCAAATGAAGCTTCCTTTCTTTGTACAGAACCCCAATAAATCGAAGGACATTGGGGTGTTCCAATCTTCGCAAGACAGCAACCTGTAAAACAATAAATCTCATTTTATAAGGCACCCACAACACAAATAACAACTTACGAATTTAACAATAAAGCATACCTCTTTCAAGAAATTCCGTTGAGCTTCTTCATCCAAACGGTAAAGTTCCTTAAGGACCATTACTTCCTTAGTTTCACAATGGGTAACTTTATAAACCTGAAAAACAATATTTGTACACAATGAACTATAATCATTCGATTCTTCCAAAAATTGTAATTATTTAATTATTTTTATTTGATATATCTCAAATACCTGTCCGAAAAACCCTTTTCCAAGTAGCTCCCCCTTAACAAGATCACATGCTCGGAATGTACATTGTGATCGCGCTTGTTCACGGAAGGACAAGGTTCTTGCCAAACCTGCCCGAGAATGATTCGGAGGAGTAGGGCTGCTGTCAGAAAGACGGGACAGAGAAGCCGCACGCTCCCGACTCCTGTTACCAAAAAAGAGATTTTAAGGGGCATTCAAATACACAGGAAGGGTCCTAGATTAGTAGATTTATGCCAGAAAAAACAAGTCTTCGTTCTAATCACTTACCCTTTTGACCGACGAGATGCCCTTGACCGGTGCTCCTCGCGTCTCTTGTTGTTACTCAGTCTATCCTTGTTGGAACACTCCACGTCACTGTAGCTACCCCACAAGTCCCAACTAAAAACAAAAAATACAAAATGGTCTTGATTAATAAAACACTCAGGTATATTTCGTTAATAGGTTCTGCAATTGGCGGAGCAAAATACCTACATTACACTCTTCTTTCTCTAATTGATTCTAGGATTGAAACACTTGACTAATTTAGGGTCTATATCTTGAAAGAAGGTGATTTTTGTCTTCGCAATTAAATCATCGAGGGGAATGTAGGCTCGTTCTTCGTTTTCTTCCCCAGCAAGAGATCCATTATTCTCCGCGTAGAACGACCTTATTTCGTACTTCTCCCCATCCCACCCTACCCACACTTTTCCAAATCCTTCGGGAACCACCACTCTTGAAGTGGGACGCACTCGGGTGCACTCCTCGACGATGATAGTCGTAATAAATTGTCATCGCTCCCCCTTCTAACTTGAGGGGATCACTTTCTTCAAATTCTGGCTCTCCCAACGCTTGAATCTGAGGGTGAATAGAAAGTGGACTGGCCGGAGGTGATGGGAGTTGGTCACTTCGAGATGGTCCGGAAGTTGCTGCCTGCTGTGGGGATGGTGATGGTGCCTTTGCTCTTCCGGTCTGCATGCATTCCTTATCATGGAGAAGTTTAGCCCTTACACTTGGAAAGGACGTCGAACATCCCAGTCTTTTATTCTTGCATCTGATTCTCACATTATGCTCTTCTTTCTTATGCTGCATAAGATGCCACTTCGACGAGTATGGCACCTCAGCCGCTTCTCCTCCACACTTGTCACAAAACCTTTGGGAATGCACCTGGTCCTTGTGTCTGTTCAGCTTATACAAGTCTAACAGTACTGTACCGCAAACAACATCTTCATACTCTTCATCACACGCCACTTCATAACGCCTTTCATTGTCAAGAGTGATGTGGTGTGTTAAACGCATTCTGGACGATTTCTCTTTTCCACAAACTGACCCATCCTCCTCGATCCAGTCGCACACGAACTTCATTTTGAATTTATACTTAAAGTGTATTGAACACTTATTTTTTAATTACATGTTATTCAATTCGGTATATTACGTTATTAGCCCCCAGACTCAGATTGTCACCAAAATTGGTAGGATAATAGAACTCGACGAGACGAATCGAATGACACTAATTTTATTTGGCGCTCGACTCATTTGGTAACCCTAATGGGTCATTTATCGTGATGGTTGCTAATGCATTCCTTTGCATTTTTTAACCTGAACTCGTTTCCATGAACCGAGATAACCTAACATTTAAATCATTGAAATTGTACTTAAGACTTTAAGACCTAACCTGGACTAATTTCCGCCCACCAACCGAACCGAAATTGTTTACTATTACGTCAACATTAGCAACCAACACGATAAATGGCCCAATAGGGTCACTAAATGAATCGAGCGCCAAATAAAATTAGTGTCATTCGATTCGTCTCGACGAGTTCTATCATCCTACCAATTTTGGTGACAATCTGAGTCTGGGGGCTAATAACGTAAAATTCCTTCAATTCAATTCACTTCAATTTCTTCACATATATTGAACACTGGTCCGATTTCATAATCAATTTAGTAAACGAAACCCCCTATTGCAGCTGAGAATGATTTGTCCGGTAGAAGAATGCACTACAGGTTCAATCTTGTATACGATAATGCCGTGTTGGTAGGCGAATCGAAATCGTGATAAAACTAGAAAAGCAGAGTAATGTACGTACCTTCTTAGTTCTAGACTACTAAGGCTGCCAAATGATTTGCTCTCCTCCAATTTACGGGCAGGTATTTCCGGAGCTGGAGTCTGCTCCACGGTAACCTGTGACAACCACACATAATCCATCAATTTCTTTTTGTTCCAGATCAAGTTTCAAGTTTCCCATTACAAAGACAAAATCTGAACCAAAACAATATTTCAATGCTTACCTGCACGACGGAAGTTCGTTGATTGAGAATCTTTTCAATGTCCGGAATCGGGCGATCATGAACTGGAGCTCCATTGACCTCCAAGATCCTGTCCCCGACACTCAGCTGACATTCTGGCCCGTGCCGACCAATCCTAGGAATATTCGGTTCAAATAAATTCACCATTGCGACTTCACCAATGCTTGGCAATCGCATTAGAGGCGGTACGCTCGGAAGCAGCAAGCAACATCATGAAACTTTTATTTTAATGATTATTTTAGAAACGAGGCTGAAGTAACGATCTATTTTGCGAATTAGATTTTCTGAAGTGATCATTTTTCCAAGATGAAACATACGCAGACACACGAAATATACATAACAACACAGAAAACAGAAAAACACAACAATAACAATAAAAACAGATTCCGATGCAACAAAACTCCAACAATAAAGAGCAAAACCAGTAAAAATTGACGCAAACACAGGAGTCGTAGCAAACTAGCAAATGTCTGGTAGTTTCCGTACTAACAGCAGCTATAATCATGCTACTGAATTACTAAATTCTCAAGCACCAGCACCACACTTTTCTTTCCTTGTTGTTACATTGTTTAGTGATGATGAATTGATGATGGTCTCGAAAAAAAAAAGAATTGCATCACAACAAATCAAGGGAATTCCCATCCTCATCTCGATTCTTTCCAACTCAACTTAAAGAGAAGAGTGAACCCGAGAAGGAACAGGCACGATGCATCACAGTTTTATTGGTGCGTTCTGTGTCTTCAGGTTTCTGACAGACAACTATCAGTCATTAAGATAAGGCGAAAGTTCCAAGTCTGACGATGAAATTAAATGCCTACAAAAAAGTATGGTTCTCTTCTAATTTTCTTCACCGCGCCAATTCACTGTTTTAACAGAATGTACTTTTCAAACGTTAAACGTAGCAATAACGACATTTAATAACTACTATTATTAATTTCTGTAACTGTATATTTGTAAAAGACACGACGATCTAAAAAAAACACCATCACCACTGCTGGCTGACAGCTAAACCAGAAGATGAAAAAGAGAAATGTACGAAACGAATACGATCAGTCAAAGTAATGCGCTTTTTCCTCAACAGAAGTGTACGAATTGAGTTTTAAAAGCATCGAGGTCCTAAGTCCTAATAATAAGACAGACACTAAAAATTATTATTGACTGCTCCCGAGAGTGTGGGTAATAATGGGAGTTTGTTGGCAAGCACACTGACACTGTTCATTGCCTCAGTTTCGATCGCCACGCCACACAAAACGCATAAATAACCGAATATAACAGCAAAATATTGCAGAATAAATTTCTTTCGTGTTTGCATTTGATTTTGAAAGTAAAAACGACAGCAATAAAAAAAGCAAGAAACCGCACATCGACAAAGAAAAAAGATTTCCTTTATGCAAAATCAGTGCACCGCACCGGTGGTGTGTGATGAGAATGTGATTATTATTATGATACGATGATGATCCCGTCTCTGTCTACCTCCACCTAAAACAAGCTCACCTCTCTTTTCCTTGCCGCCGTCATTCTTGTCTTGTGCGATAGTTAAGTTAATAAGGACTCGCTTCCCTAATAACTAATCTGCATTATACGCAGATAGGCACACGATAAATATCATTGCGCTCGTCATAATTTTTCATGCAAAAATTGCCATCTCGTATTACAGCTCTAGCTCTAGCACTTTGCGCTGCATTGCATTATAATATTGGTAACGAATACCAAGTACCAAGCAACGAGCATCCTCCTTCTTGTGACCAACTATTTTTTTTCTAAAACATATTAAATGTTTCAAAGCTTGTGACTATTACATACTTAAGCCTGCATAATTACTATTAACTGATAATCTGAGGAAGCAGTTTTATTTGCATAGTTGGTCATACACAATCTAAGTGAAGTGAGTTAATACAATTATCGAATTCGAAACCGTCTTTGTTGCGTGGAAGATACTACGATAGCAGCGTTTGCCGTCTTTGTCACTTTTCTTGTTCTGTTGATTTCAAGCAGAAACATCGCCTTCTTTTATAAGCCCAGTCTTCATCAAGAATTAGAAGGAGGAAAAATTATGAGAAATCTAAAAATTCTCACCGCTAAAGCAGATATAGAGTAATTAACATTTGTGTCTTTGCACAATGGTACTACATGGTGCTTTGTGTGGTCGGCTGCTTACTTGCTGGCAAAAGGCAGTATTATGGTTGTGCCGTAGAGCAACTCGTAGAGATAAATCTAGATAGTAATTGCCAACTGAAAGTACTTTCAATAATATGATGCTGATAAAAGCGCCATAATAAAGTAAGGAACTGAGCCGATCTATGGTGCCTGATTTAATAGCAAAGCATAGTAAATGCGATTAGAGGTTCTTCAACAATGCAATGACGATGCGATGATGTTATCATCAGTTATTTTTCAGTCACTACTAGTGTTTGGCCGTAGTTAATGCTTGGTTTCGTTTTTTGCTTTTGTATATGTAATACTCGGGCTACTCACTGGGAATGGGTGAATTTCCTCAATGCAGGAAAAATCAAATTTTACTTACTCCAACTAACTGACGTGTTAACTGACCTTCTAATCTGACTCCAATATGAAAGAGAGTACATTTTTTACCTCTCGCAGCTCCTTTTTACTCCATCATTCATACATTCAACAGCATCGTGCATGACTTCAAACTAATGCTGCGCAGGTACATAAGTAGGAATGATTAAAAGATTGTTACAATTTGAGAGCAATTATTATTAGAGATAGTTTTTGCATCGCAGACATGACTATGACTCAGAGCTAGAGAGGCTTAACATTACTACTAATACAGTAATAAAGAGAATTATGCTACTACTAAAACACTTCCTCGTATCTGTTCCGATCCAATTCTTTCCCATTGTTGAACAATTGCAATGGCGGATTATTTTTTGTGCCTTTAGTAAGCTAATTGAGTAGATATTTCAATGAATTCGACTCATAAAGATCTTTATATATTAATGTTTACAATACTTTACCTTTTTATCACCCACCACCCTGTTATCCTGGCGCGCATCTTTCTAATGCTTTTGAAAACCATGATTGAGCTGGTATTTAGCAGCACGTTTAGCACTATCACAATAACTGACTCAATTTGTAATTGTAACAATGAACTAGTAGATAATCTAATGCTTGTTTTGTTTCCAAGTCAAAATCGAAAATTATTTTACGTGACTGAAATTGCGATGGTTGAAAAGATTGTTAGTTATTTGACCACGTCGGACCGCGGGTCAAGGTAGCTCGACAGCAATAGATCGAACCAACTGACAATTCACAGTTCGCAGAACACTGCTACTGATTCTGTCCGTCTTTTAGATTTTTTTTTGTATAACAGTTGAAATAACTAGTTAACAGAAAACGAAAAGAGTTTGAGAAGTTTGAGAAGTGAATCTATAATGGTTCAATATTAGGAAGAAAAACGATTTGCCACGGTTGCCTGACACAATTTAAGATCTTCAATAACCAGAACTATGCGCGTCTATCAATCTTTTCATTATTTTAACGGAAATTCCAAATTTTATGTGTATCATTTTATTGCCATTAATAGTTTTTTCGCCTTGAAACGAAATCAATAAAACCAGGCTAATTACAGTTGCATGCGCAAATAATAGTGGAAGAGCTGATTACTCAGGAGACAGGTACGCGAATTACAGGAAATACCAATCTCTTAATGAGCAATACCTAAATCATTAGTGTAAAAGTTCAAATTTTTCAGAGGGCAAAGACATAATTAAATACATTGGAATGCTAGGAATTCAAGACGCAAACGCAATAATTACACCAAAATGTAATATTTAAAACAAATCAAATTGATGCATTATTTATTACACAATTAGAAACGCAAGTGTTATGTAAAAAATGAATGCAAAAAAATGACAATAAAGTTAAGATGAAATAATTTGCATAAGATAAGAGGGAATTTTGCATGATTGTTCATTGAACGTATTTGATGACATTAATACTAACATTAAATTCAAATTCCTTCGTCGTCGATGTTATGCTACTCTTCTTTTAATAATAATGGCGATTATAAAATGTAAATTGCAAAAAAGTGAAATCAAAAATTCCTCTCCTGAGACAACCGTTTTTGCGTGTAGCATACGGACTAAAGAAAAAATCTCACCCTGTCTCTATGACAGGAAAACTCAAGTAAGCATGCCAAATTCATTTTAAGCTTTCTTTTTAATATTAGCATTGTTATGCATTATATCACTGAAACCCCATTATGGGGATTTGCCACCACTTTAGAATGACTGATCTGCAAAATTTTTTCTACTAGTTTAATTTAAATGCAATGACGACAAAATTAGTTTAGTACGTGCCACACACTTAACTGCCTACTCAATTACCAATACGCATTCTTCTTCGAAAGCAATGTGAGAACTCATCAAATTTAGAACTGTCCCTGCTTGAATATTACACAATGCGATGACAAATTTGCAGGCAACACTTTAATCAACAATGCAAAGGTCTTTAGACTGGTGGTTAGTCAGTTATTATATTTACACACATGTGCAAAATGCATGCAAAAGTGCGCAGCTCTTCTTATTTAAGCATGATTTCAAATCAGGCAATCGCCTTTATATCTCGGTAAGTAAAAAGTAATTGCTCATTCATGAAAACTAATCTTATCAGCAAACAATGGTGATTGCACACAATACTACTTAATCGTTTTACTCTCTTAACTCTAATAATAATACGCACGAATAGAAATCTTTGCCGTAATATGTATAACATTAGCATTACGTTTTGCCTTTTGTCATTGTGAAAGAAATTGTATCATACTTTGAAAACATGAGCGCATGTATAATACTTACATTTAGCACAATAATACCGACAATATGCAATATTATTATATAAATGACGTCGAAGGGTTTTTACCTTATTTAAGTCACACACACATGTCTACGGATTTAAATAAAGTTATGAAGTTAATGCTACCCGACATCAGCTTTGAGTATGCATTCACTCAATCTAATTCACCCATTGTAGTAACAGGTAGAGAGCATTCAGGCTCAACAGGAAGTCTGTTTATATTTCATGTGATTATTTGATTTGATGCTTTTTTTGCAATGGTCAGCCTTTGTTTGTCATGGTGAAGAGCCGTCAAGCGTTCAAAGTTAGTATAATCACATGACAAACAGTTTTGAAGAGATAACGCACGAAAGGAAGAGTAAATGAAGATGCTCAACTCGATAAGAGCTAAATATTACGCACTTTCAGGGATTGACTGATTTCTCGTTGGTAGTGGCAATTTCACTCACGATTTCCGCCATTCTCTACCGATTTATATAATTGCGCCAAGGTGTGATAGCTTTCGTTTAAATCCACAGTAAAGTACGTATGATTTTTAGGTGTGCAACATTTTTAGTTTGAACAATTTTGTGAAACTACTTTTACGTCGCACTTACTTGTAAATATTGTTAAGGAATATTAAGAATCCATTCAATCAAACATATATTTAAAAGCATCAACAATCTACTTATTTAACAACGTGAGAATTTAACTGACATTCTTAGTCCTATATCTATAGTTTTGCAATATAACCTTGCAATCACAAATGATATCACACGTACTGATGTGTCCCATTTATAGGAAAACAGTCAACACCCTAAAAATCCAATTGCTTACAAAGAACTTTCGCATTTCTGCTAAAATTTCGCCATTGAAGACTAAAGTCGTACACGGAGACCGACAACCACTCATAATAATCATAATGTAATTTTATATGCTTTAACTAATAACAATTGCATTAAAAATACTATGAACAGAAACCACGTTTAGGACGTTCAGAATCATGTTTGAGCTAGTAGGAAACAATATTGTCGGATACCAAAGGAAATAAAGCGACAACAAAGAAACAATGGATTTTGAAATATAGCTGTCATTGCGAGATCTATTTTTTACAATGACGCGAAAAACAACAAACTCCATTTGAGCATTAAAGTTGCGAAAATCTAAAACAACATAATAATTAGAGAACAAGATATTTTAAAAACAGGTAAAATCTGTTATGGCTTATTTGTGCAATTCTACTTCTACACAATTTCTGAAGTAGTTAAACTCAACCTCATGTCATTCTCACTCATACATCTTACATTTCCATCTTACTTCAAATATGAAAAATGCTCTATAAACAAACAATGAATAACAAAGCATTTGCAATATCTACAATGATGCAATAATTTTACTTATCATTTTTACTTATGAATCGACTCATGACAGGATTAAAATACAGTACACCGAAATGAAGTATCTGGGATTGTAGATGAATCAATTCATTTGGACATCAAAACACCATTAAAGATCACGTAAGCAGCATAATGTTTTGTAGTGGATAATCAACCCAGAAATAGGCAAGAAACGGGAAATTCTAATCCAAACGTAGTAACTAAAATAACTGAGATGCCTGAGAATATTGTCTCAATAAGAAATGCGTTGTAGCGTTGTTGTAGCAAGTTCTTTAGTGAATTGATTTCTTAACCATACACCTGGACGTCCGTATTGATATTTAATGAAATCAAGTACAGACTACATTTTTTAAACGTCGTATTCTGAATTAATAACATGATAATTATTACATTTTTATTGAAACTTTATAACATTATTTATTTTAACTAACTTTTTTCAAACGATTTCCTTGTCAGAGTTAATTGTTTTTATGCAACCAATTACACAATGAAAATGTCAACCCTGTGGAGCAAAGTCAGGCCAACGGCGAAAATTGTTTTAACTACTTAATAAAATAATTTTCAAGCCTCAAAATGTAGCGTAAGCATGGAATTGCAAGCTCAAAGCGACCAATAGATGTAAAATTAGTTTATAGAAACTGAACTTACTCTGAAACCTGAGGTACGGTGGGGCATTCATCATAGGGGACGCAGTCATTCCAATCAGTTTTTAATTTGTACTGAGTGCCATCACGGTTTAACGGAGGGATTGTAACCACTTTGATGATGTGCTGCTTCTCCAATAGTGGGAATTGTTCCTTTTTCCAGCAGCCACCACTAACACCACATTGAGAAAGTAAGTCAACAATTCTTGTACAAATCCATGATTTTTCCATAATTTAACAAAATGCCCCTCGTTCAAAGACAGTCTACATAATAAACCCTTGCTTATTTCTGTACAGTAAATTGAATTTTTATTGCACTTTTTCTTTTCCTTCGAATATATTGAATGGCAGTTGTACAGTTCATTTTATTAAGATTCGAATGTCTTGTCTTCACTACAAATGAAATGAAAACCAAACCAATTAACAATTAACCTAAGCGTGACCACTTTTCGTAACCCTCAATTTTTTTATGAATATCACCGAAGGCTTTACACATTAATTCGTCGGATTTTAGTCTGTGAAGCACAATCAAAATCCCTTTAATTATTTGATATTATATGGCCATTCAAGTGTTTACGAAATGCGATGCAGGATAATTGAGATACTAAATAATATTAAACGAATAAAACGAACGCTACGTCTGGCAGTAGCTAGATGCGAAATGCACTTTGTACTTAAATTTTCAATTCATTCTACTTAATGTAGCAGACAGACTGATACTCGTCTTTAATTAGTTATCGGTGATATGGATGCCTAAAGTTTAGTGTACGATTCTATAGTTTCACAATTACACTCGCAACTTCACAACTGCACTTTTGAAAAGCGGCGAAGCGAAGAGTTTATGTTGTTGTTTATAATTATTGCACCCTAAAAATTAATTCATCAGCGGTAAAGCTTAGCGATTGATTATAAAAATGAAAACGATTCAATTGAGATTTTAAAAATGGAAAGTGTAATGTACCTACCCCTCTTGAAGAAAGTTATCCACCATTACGATACGTTTCAGGCACGTATGTATACCAACAATGCCTCACTCGCTCAAGATAATTAGTTAAATCCCTGGAATTTCAATTTGTCACAATTACGTTGGGTTGTAATGGGTAACTGATAATGCTCACAATTGGGCTGGTTCTGATTAACCTAACTAGTTGATAGCATCATGTGCACATTCCAGAAAAACGCTACATTCCTTCTTTATCAACGAAGTAAAAGTCATACAATACCCTGCTTAATACAATCCAACAGAGAATGTATATATAAATTACCTGTTCATTTTCATTTGGAGATTTCCAACTTTTGTAATAAAATAAAATGCACCCTAGTTAACGCTGCTCTACAGTATTATCTCCGTATTTAAACTTTTATCACTTGAGGCTATTAAAGTGTCATTAGAGCATTGTGGCTCACATGCAGATTACCAATGCCAACCACACTAAAATTTAACAAGTTTATAAAAACTACAACCACCCGTCTGTAATGCCTAGCGTTTAACGCAGAAACTGAAAGTTACGTAGGTGAGCTGAGTTATAGTACAAATAAGGAATGGTAATTCAATGTTGAATCCATGGGCCTCCGAATACTTAAAATTTAAAAATGATCCCAATAAAATTACAAGAGGAAGTTTAAATAACATTTGCAAATTGCAATAACGTAAACTTTTATACTGTACATTTTTGTACGTTCGAACTGAAAAAATAAAGTTTCGTCATGTGCGGGTAACAATGATTATCTGGATTGAAGCACTTTATTTACGTGCCCACAACTGCACATTGATTTAATTCCTTACACTATACGATATACAATATATGTATGTATTAGTGATTAATTATCTTTTTAGGTGGTGTATGCCTTAAAAACAAAAATCGCTGTTGGGTAGAGTAAAAGCAAAACTTAACTAGTAAGCATGCTAATCATTTATCATGTCTTGCTGATAAATATATTGAAATGTGCAATTGACGTAACTGGTATTAGTGCATAATGTCAAATCAGTGAATCCTGTCATAAAATAAACAAACTGTTGGGAAAATGAACGATACTGAATGATCACTGCTTTTAGCATATTGAACGATTTCAGACTGTGGTAATATATAACACGGGAAATTTGCTTGTATGGTCTTTTTGTATAAATATGTTTGAAAATATAAACTAAATCTCAGCTAACTCTAAAATATGATTTACAAAACTCAATTTCAGTCAACCTTGCTAGTTGCTATAATGAACGCAGTGAATTCAATGCACTCACTCCGAAACATAATTTTGGTCCTCGTAACGTCTTGTTTGGCATGGTGAGTTATAATAAACATTTCAAATTACCAAATCTACATGTCATCGTATCGTCCAATCCAAATCTACCATGTTTATTCTGTTAGTACTTACTAAGCCCTTTTAAATCTGCTGTTCTGATAAGAACTATAATAAAAATGACGCTCAAGTCGGAATATCGGAAGCATCAGGTAAATAAATGCAACCTGGATGTCATTTCATGACGTTTTGCATATTGTTAATTATTTTATTTTCCACAAGAACACTCCAAGAGCATTATATACGTAGTCTCATCAAAAAGACATCCCAACAGGTAGTTTTTAAGAAAAATAAGTTTCAGTGTTTTTGGATGCTACATGCTACGTCACGTAGTTTGTATCTACACCTACGCAATCAGCGTAAATACAGGGGTTTTACGTAAGTTAAACTGTTTTGTCTGAGAGGCTTTATGGAATATGGATACAAAAAGGTGGTTCCTTACAAAATGAGAAGCCAAATAATAAAGAAAATAAAGAAATGTTTCTTACCAGTAAAGTGTGGATAGTCCGACTAGTATATACTGCTCATCGTCACCAATGCAGGATTGGCACGTGCAGCATCGGAAACATTCAGGGTGGAACTTCATAGCTCCAGCGGTCATAATCAGCCCTATGGCAGTCTAAGAAAACAAGAATATAAATTAGTTGTGGTCAACAGCATAACAGCATGATTCAGGCAACTGCAATGACATTAATATTTTGTTCGAATGCGTCATTAAAATGCGTGTGCGATTATGTCATTCAGGAGTATTTTAGTAAATGTGCAAGGGAAATTTTTTCTACTTACTTCACCGCATTGATGACAAGTTCCATTACAGTTGGCCATTGCTGCCAACAATGGTGGGCAGTCATACCAGTTTTCTACTCCAGAGTCCAGCGTCGACAGTTAAGCAGAAACTCCGCTCAATACTGGTTAAATGTCTATGAGATGATCTAACGAAGGCGTGGGGAAAGAGTCCTTTCCAGTTGAGTTGCTATTTTGTAGCAGAAACGTCGCCACAGTTACATAAACGTACCACTTTATAAAAATTTTACTCAATCTTAGAAGCTGCTTTTATAGTTTTGGAGAGGAAAGTTATGGGAGGGAGGGGTTTATAGTGTCTTACGATGCACAGATTTTAATACACATAGGTACCCAAACGACTATTATTGTTTGTAAAATGTTACTTTGAGAACCGATTAGCAAATATGAAGCTGCATAAAATTAACTTCACAAGGATACCAATGAAACGGAATAGCGGACGACTATAAAAACGGTTTGGTTTAAAAAGAGCGGACGAAATCTTTGCAATTGAATTCTACTCGTATTTTCTCCAGAAAGTCAGTCTCTTCTATTTACTGAATATGACGGAATGAAAGGGAGTATTTCTTAGTAACTTTACAGTTGTACTTTTGGTACACTTGAATTAAACTGAAAATTCACGATCCTGCTTAACTGTTACTACAATTATTGCAAATACTGAAGGTTGAAAGCTAGCTGCCAAATATTGCGTACTAACTTGTATCATGATTGCGAAGGGTCACATTTTGTGAAACAAGAGGTAAGGTCAAGATTTTCTTTTGTGTGTTCATCGCCAGTATCAAAATTGATATTTGATTTCAAGTTATTTGTCATCAGTCGCTGGTTATTGCAAATATGCGAGTCTTGTGGCTTTCTTGCTGCTTTAATCTTACTACTAAACGTATTACTGTGACTATTGATACAATCGAGACACGTAACAAATTCGAAAGAGGTAGAAACTGTCTTACAGCGACGACTTAATGGTAATTGGTAATCGAGATTATGACACAAGATATCGTTATAACAGCGGTTTTTATCTACTTCCATATTACAGTCTTACGACTAATTACAAGTTCATTTAAGCATTCACCAGTATTGCTAGCATGGTTTTGCGACTTGATCGACAATTTTGATGAAAGTATCTGCGCAAAGAAAGCAGCCTTGAGTTGTTAGCGAACTACAAAATCTTCTTTGTGTGCTCTACACACTTAATTTTGATTTACATCTTACACTTGCAACAATTAATATTAACAAAGATTATATTAAAGTCCTAATCTAACCACAAGGAAACTTTCGTTGTGAAAAATTGCTTATCAAAAATTGTATTACAATGTATAAAAGTGTAAATACGAGGATTTATACTACCTTACACGACTCTCTATCGCCAATTTCGTGACTGACTTAAATTTAATTATATTCGCGACTACGACGTCGAGAAAGAAATCAATGATTCTTGGTGTTAGCAGAACTGGCCAATATAAGTAAGTGGACTGGAGTTGAATGTCGTCATTCCGCAGCCACAAGAAATAGCTTACAAATAATTGGATTTTGTATTTGGTTTCTGTTTGGGCTCTCCTATTTTTACATACAATTGTGATTTTACAAATGTTGGTGCTATATTAAAAAATATTGTTGATATATGTAGGTTTCTTGTACCATACCACAACGATCACCGAGATATTATTAATTTACTTGGCAGTTTTTCTTTTACAACCAAATAAGTGATCGCTGCTTACTCATACAATGAACCATGCCTACGTAATACTTGTCTCAGAAGCAAAGAATTATTGATCTTTGTAGATGTCATGCCATTCATCTAATTTTCTAGCTTATTCTACAATAGTTTTTTTACATTGACGTAGTTTTCTCTTTGGTATAGCCCCCTCAATCAGTAATTATTGAATTGTACTTTTTCACTCCAACATCCGATGTGTGTGTGACATTAGTCGGTTATTGAAGTCGAAACTTTGTGATGTAAAGAATACTGAAAAATCATTTTTTTCTCTTCGAGCAGTTATTCTTCCAAGTGCTGTAAAAGTAGGCGTTTTCTTTTGCTTTGGAGTGATGTACGAAGCTCCACGAGATAAGTAATGACTGGATATTGACTGATATGACCACAATACAAGCCCAAAGTAAACCAAGATAAGGTTTTAATCGCTGTTTTATTGTTCATCAGCGTGAAGCAAACGCTGGAGACAGAGTAGGAGAAAATGGCTCCAATAATAATGCCCACATTGAATGTGTTTGAGTCACTGTGATATAAATGTCAACGACAGGGTGCAACACAAGGTTAGTTGTGACTTCTCTCAAAGTTTCTATTCCCGTCGATGTTTTGATTAATCAATAATATCCATACAGATAAGCCGAAGCACTTGCGCGAACACACGTCATCACGAATGCACCAAAATTGGACTTTTCTTACATTTTACTCCAACTGCAACAAATTTACTGATTTGTGGAGAAATTCATTCGGTCACTATTCTGCTAGCTGTTAAATGTCTGTAAAATCACATTCAAAGTTGCTCTGGTAGAGGTTAATTTTATTTTAGATTGACAATACAAAAGTGTAAAAAAAAGTCTTCAAGAGCGATTTGGTAACGGTCGTGAAGCGTCCAATCCGTATTTCGAATAGAAACGCTTGAGTGATGATAACGTACAGCGTAAGGCACACTCAAAACTTGAACTTGTTTTAGTTTAAGAAAGTTTTTTCTTTTTCAAATTCATATGCACGTAGATGAACCGACTGAATGAAATCAGATCAAAAGAGTTCAAAAAGAATTGATTGTAGTCTTATAATAAACACTGGTGTCATGTAGCCATTGTTCGCAGTTAACAACATCAATCTTCTTTGCTCAAACTGCGTCTACCAACCGTCGAAATGTATGGCTTCATATCCTTCAAATGCTGCGCTTGTAATGATGTTTAAAAAGTGTAAAAAAAGAAAAGATTTCAAGATTTGGATGGCTGGCGTTTTGGCGTTCCGCAGACTTGGTTGGGATCTGTGGTTGGTACAATAAGCGCATAATATTACTTTTTATATCACGTTGCTTGCTGTACTGTAGCCCAAAGGAATGCAAGGAGAAATGCACTTCCTCATGCACGGCAGGTCATTTGAGTAACGGCCCAGTGGTTCACCTATAACAAATAAAATTGTAAGGAATGAGGTTCAATCTTTTTAGATCAGCTTACAATTTCCGAAACTGCGAAATTTGTATTTCAAAGAATTCATTCCTATTACGAACTTTGATTATGCATGTTAAATCTTTCAAGGTAAAACGCTTTTCAAAATTAACACAATAATCAGAAAAAATACATATAACAGAAAAGGATGATAATTGCAAAAAATGTAAATTGCTTCTCGCAAAAAGCAGTACACCCTGATTCAAACCGTGCAGCAAAGATGTGTCCATAATCTACCTTAAAAGATAATATGGCCTTTATAAATTACAAGACGCAGCGAAAATGAGAAAATACAGTTTTTGTGAACCAACAAAATGTAGGTATATGCAGGTACGTAAATATGAATTGAGCTGCCCATCATAATCCGCCTGTGCCTTTTGTAAACAGTTAATTACGCCTCCATTGCGTACAATTCATTCACGAAAATAGTGCACGAGTGAGAGCCTTTTAATGTAAGAAACTTGTAAGCGGCGTCATAAAACCGAACCTACATCTTTAAAAAATTGGAATAAGTGGTAACAATCGTTTGAGATCTAATCCTCAAAACGGCGTTGATATTACTTTTACTTAGTGCTAGAAGTAGATCATAAAAATATTACCGATTAATGCTTGAATTGAATCCATCTGAAAAGTTTGAAATAAATATCCCTCGCCCCTCAAGAAATTTGTTACACTTATATTTAACAATATCGCGCTAATTTAAAATCTAAGTATGGATCTGCGAAAATCCACGCCCAAATCATAAAAATTACGTTTCATTCAAGTCATTAAAGGGGCACTTTAAGTTTAAAAACTTAATTATGGTAATGATTTAATCACACAAGGGCAAGGGTAAACAGAAAAAAGACTTCCGAATTGATAACCACAAAGTGCGGCTCACTTAACTTTTATTGTTTCATTGATTCTTTATCTCTGCATCTGATGAAAGTTAGTGGGCAATAAAAAAATTATTTAGACGGGAACACTTTTTATGATACATTTGCCAATAGCATACCCTACAACCCTACATTCATACCTCATAAAAGTTATTAAACAATTTGAAAACGAAAACAATAAAATTGCAAGTGTGGTTACAAGCAAACTTAAAATTGAGTATTATACGATTACACTGAAGTTATCAATTAATATTTTGAAACGGTACGACATCATTTTGCACAAATAGATATACCTACCTATCAAAATTTTTATGACTAATTGTAAACTCACTGAAGCAAATAGGACGATGATGTACCTGATGATGCTAGATGATATAAGTTGTACTTTATCACAATTCATTTAAAGTTTTGATAAGTTTTTGTTAAAATGATGACAATTACTATTTGGTATTGTAACGACTTCCCTGTACATAATATGGCTCACTTAACTTCATTCGCCATTATTTACTCAGCTTACATGATTGCTACCGTTTAATTGATGTAGCAAGAGTCTATGTATGTACGTTATACGCAAAATTAATGTAAATGTTTATGCAGATGTTTGCTGTTTACTGTGTTTCTTTTTATATTGTTTTTAGTATATGCCTTCAATGCAATTCATAGGAATAAGAGCCCCTGAACCGTAAGAAAAAAGTACTCCAATTGGTAGTGATTTATAACTTAAAACGAAAGTTTTGCTCGTGTTTTAGTTTTTGCTATATAAAGTCCTATCAATTATAAAGTATTCCTGCTTAATTAAAAACTATTACAATATTGTGCAAATTGAAATTAGATATACTTTTACGTCACCCACAGTTTTGTATTTAACAAAATAACGCAACAGATATTCAATTTAATGTTAACCAACACAGATACGCCATGTATGTCTATAAGCTGTATCGGTATAAAACAATCAGTCAGACTGGGACTGACTTTGTGATTCTTGAGTCATAAACACAAACATTATATTTTAATAATAATAAACTATGGTGGTGGCGTTATCTTATTTATTCTTGTATACTAATTCCAAACGAAAAGCAGGTAAATAATTCGTATTTTAAAGGACTTACTTGGTAGATATGCCAAACCAACGGATGTAAACTGCACGGTACTGAAACAAAAATAGTGCAGAATAATTAAATGCGCGTAATAATAACCATGAATGACCAGACGCCTAACAATAAACTGCATAATATATTACCATACCTTTTCTTAGCGTAAAAAACTTAATTCCACCTTTAGATTTCATTTCATTTCTGTTATGTTTGTAAATATTATTATTAGTATTATTATTATCAACTGCTTGAAATAATCGCTATGAAACCTTTCAAGTGTAACAATGTTTCCCTTAGCTAAGCTAGCTCTCACAGTGCAGTTGTTATAAGGTGAGCCTGGCTCTTCTAAAGACACACGGGTGTACGAAGAAACACAATAATAACGTGACCAGAGATGTGCTGTTGTTACTCTCACGTGAATAAATGGATGCATACAGAAAGAGCTACGAATATAAAGTGAATGAGACCACATTCCTTTACTATCATCCTATATATCCCAACCGACTATACTACAAACATAACTATGACATTTGCAAGTTTCACTACAAAATTCAATGTTCATGTTCCTTCCTCTAGGTTTCACTTTGGTAGTAGTACTTTTGCAACGAAAAATCTTCTAGGGATTGTTCATAAATTATGCCATTGCTTAGGTCCTACTTATATGAAAATATGATTTTGGATAAGGGTGGTTAGCCAAAAGTTTGACGTAAATGCAAAAATTTCCATGCAAAATAATCATTACATACTTATAATTTTAATGAAATTGTCTTGGAAGCCTCATTTTGGTCTATACTTAATTCTTAATATAAGCCAAAAGCAGTTTATTTGAGCTCTTATAACAATTTAATGGTTCATCATTTACTAAAACGGGCTCAACAGCAGAATCTATCCTAGTCATATTTTGGGATTATTTAGATTGAAAGACATCATTTTTTGGAGAGAAGGTTAATTGGAGTTTTCGAGTTAGCATAATTTATGAACAGTCCCATAGAGTAAAAACACAATGGAGCAAGCAAAGTCATGAGATTTTACAAGCAATTACACAGACCGAGATGTTGACTTGAATTGCATTGTTTAGATTTGTTTATCTCGTTGACTTGTTCACAACTTCAACTTAGGCTAAAAAGAGTACGACCAAAGTTAGATGCGGATTGCATCTAGATGGAATGGATATGCGTTCTGCAGTTGTAGAATGCGTACAATTTCATTCAAGTAAGCACGATTCAATAAGAGAGCGGATTTTAGTTACTACAAGTCTGCTTTTAAATGTAACTGTTGTGCAAGGATGAACACTGCTTTGACATGGGATTAGACATTGTCTTAAAGGTAATAAAGTAAGGAAAAGAAAGGATAAGAATAACAGAGATACCGACTCTCTACCAACCGTCATACTTGGTGGAGAAGACTTGATTCTCGAACGAAGTGGTGAGGAATGTGCCGTGTATACGGCACATTGTATATCATCATATCGATGCCACGGAGCATTATTTAAACTTAACACATTCCTTCCTATGCAAAATGCAAGAAGGGAAGAAACGTCTCGTTGCGTCGTAGTAGTAAAAGATTGAATTGCGAATGCAGCAGTACAACTGCCTCCGCTGACTCTCTTCATAACAATTCAGCAGTGTGGGGGTTCAGCAATCCATGGAGGTATAACAACTATAAAAGGATTAAAAGCAGCAGTAGGATTTGGAAATTAGATATTATGCCCTCTTTTGGCGTCCGTTATCCCTCCCTCCCTCCATCCCTCAGTCTTGGTTTTAACAAATACAGTATTATACGAGACAGGAGATAGATGTGGCGAACGTTACGGGCAGAATGGATCTGGTTGTCTCAAGCATTCATAGCTCGTCTTCAAGCTTTATGCTGTTAGAATTGAAATACAACAACTAAATCAAATCATGGGGCGTATCGACATCAGTTACGCTAAAGTTTGCGTATTTTTGTATGTAGGTATGCATAAATATGAGAAAGGCTAAAATGAAAAAAGTCTGAACTGAACTGTTTAGACGAATTTTCCAGCGGCTCTACACTCTACGCTACACAATATATTATATTGCATAGTTTCCGTTTTGGTTTTTATTCTATCCCGCGCAACGCTCCACAAAATTGGGCAAATATTCTCTAGATATAAATAAATAGGATGCGATATTTAAAGAGAATATGGTAATAAATTACATGTACAATAACCAATTTACTATAAGTAAATAAAGAAAGTATAGCATTCGGTGCAACTGAAAACAACGAAAAACTTGAATGAAAATGAAACATAACACTTCAACGTGAAACATTTCTTTCACGTTGCATCAAAAAGCATGAATATGGATAACAGAAAATTTATGTAAGAAAGAGCATTATTTTCAAAGACAACCCGTACTTCCCGTAACAATAAATGTCATGTAAAGAGAGATGTTCTTTAAACAAAGGCACGCGTCGACCTTCAATCCATTCCATCTTAAATATCTGATGTCATCCAATTAAAATTATAGCCCTTATGCAATTAGATGCTGCCATTAAAAGCTAAAGGGAAGTAAGAGCAATAGCCAAGGCTTCATTGTAAGTTTAATGGTCATTATAAATCATTGTAAAGTCGTCCCGTAAAAATTGCTTCGTTGCCTGTCACACTAACCCAGACCTGAAGAGATGTGTGAGAAACGGCGCGGCATAAGACTCAGCTCAGTCGACTGAAAAATTTCTTTTGCTAGCGTATAAATAATAAGTCAATGTTCATGTCAGATATGATTTCTGCCTGTAGTAGGTACATCAGCAGCAACACAGAAGGGCAATGAAAGAGATAGGAGAAAGGAGGTTTTATAAATATTGAAGTTTTCGGTGAGCGTACCTTGAAAAAGTAACATGTAGCATCTGGGAAATAGCAGAAGGAAAATGTTTTCAACTTTGTGAGTGAATTGGATCATTTAGGCGAGAACGTTTTATACACCACAGTTTGAAATGGAGGGCAAAAGGTAATGCAGAGCAATACGTAATTGTCAGTGTTTCGGTTATCTCGAATACATTTTCTTCGCATTGCATACTTAAGTGTGCGTCGAAAAAGAGGTGTAAAAATGAAATGGAGTGGAACATAGATCACACAATGTGCAATCCAACGAATATGCTCCTAAATATATTCATTTCGTGTGTGTACACACCTTTGCCTTTTTTCTAGTTGACTTCGCTAAAGGAGCGAAAAAATTGCGAGAGCTTTGTTGACTGTCAGCAAGGCACATTACAAGTAGAAACCAACGTGAAATAGGGAAAGCGTCTCACAATCTACATGTTCAATGCCCTAGCCTCACTCATCAAGCAGAACAACTTCAATGATTCTTTGGATGTTTGTAGATTGTGCTCGGCTTTTCTAAAACGACTACCGCTGGAACTGGAAAGTTGCATTGCAGTGGCTCTTGAGTTGGGAATTAAAGCGCTCAACCAATTACCAATCTGTATTTCCTAACTGTTCAGGTTTGCACAAAGTCATCGACAAGGTGATGGCGATGATGCCTACACTTTGCCGCTTTTATCCACAGATTAAAGAGACGTAGACAGTTATTTACTGACGTGCAATAATAAAATGCCTATGCCTAATTCCAGTATATATAATGCAAATCAAGCCTTTAAGACGAGATCGTTTGTAGTTACTGCTGTCTTTTATGCCTACTAAACGTTACCTGCCGACCGTCCCAAATCTCTAAAGAGTTTGTAATATGTAGTCCATTTTTCCTTCGCGTTTTCTCCACTCGCTATACAATGATGAACAAAAGTCTTTCCAACAACCTACAATCACAGGAAATTTCTTCAACAATAATTGATCCCTCACTTATCTTAGAAAAACAAAACACTATTAAAATTTATTCCGTCATGAACGGAAAAGCAGAAAACAGCTCTGATTAAGCTTCCTTGCCTCTTTCATTTTCATAACTCCCATGCACTGCATAAATCTTATATTAAAATGTAAGTTAAAAATCGTAACTTCACAGAATTTTCTATTACGCATTTAAGTGGACTATACAGAATTTTCACAGACAGGCATAACTGATATTTTGTGGTAAAATATCCTGTCTCGGAAGCAAGTTTTCGCAGCGTGCACATTCGAAGTATTTCAGTATGTACTGGAAAGTGGAAACTAATGGGTGCTTTTAGGAAGTTCTTTTAAGATTGTCTCACAGTCTGTTTATCTATGATTTATCTGGACGTATGCTGTGCACAAAATATAACAGTGAAAACAATACGTGGAGATGTACGGATTGTAAGTGGTGCGATGATACCATGTAACTGGAGATAACGATAACTACATATAGCCACTTGTCACGTGTTTATGCAAATTAAATGTTTGAATTATTTAAAGAAATTTATTTTACATTTGTATGTTTATCTCAGGAAACACCATTTTAATATGTAATACTACATTAATTTGGTTGGAGAAGGTAGCCGCTGCGTTTTACCCAATATCCCCTTCACGACTCTGCCTTTTAACTTTTAACCCATAAATGGTGAAAGGGGCTAAGTGGTAAAACTAGAGTGGTAAAGCGGATAGTGGTTATTTTCCGGTTTCCCTAGTACAATACTATTTTTCTATCCCACATTATTTTCCTTTCCTAAGTAAAATAGCTCCGCCTTTTATCGTCGGACTATTTCTGGTACTTTTATTGAATAATTTCAAGCGACGTAATTCAGACCGAGCAGTTGATTGACAATTATTATCGGAGTATTTATACTATTTATAGACAACTGGATAAGTGAAAAATAACAAAAGACAAAACGACAATTTAAACAGTTCACTTGGTCTAAAACCGGGTTTTTAGTCTCTGTCAAACTATTTTTGTTGCCATTTCCCTACTATTATGAGAGAGGTTCTTAGAATTACAGACAACACATTTGTCCCCAGTAAAGCGTAGTGTTCAAGTAAGAGTCACAACGAATCAGGAAGGAAGTTGCATTTACTGTATAAGGTTTCGATTGCTCATTAATCCCTGGATACAAAGTTCAAAGAGATGAAACTTCCCAATAAGTAGCTTTTCAGTTTGCGGACGCACAAAAGTAAAGGAAAAGTTTATATTACATAGTCGAATTTTTATGACGTTCTCGGGTATGCATTGTTTTAATTCAGCGACCCTCCCTTGGTTTTCCCCCACTATCATGGTTTCCATCACGATCATCAACAATGACTTTTGAAGTAAAAGCTAGGGTGACGCATAGCAAACAACCTAGCGGAGTGAACGTTATGCCGGCATTGGGTTGTGGTAAGATAAAAGTAAGAAGAGAACAAGCAAATCGTTCGTAGTTGCTGGCATGCTGAAGCTGAATACATCTCGCGAGGAAGTGGGAATAAAAACGGAAGCTATGATAAAATTTATATGAAGCTTGGGAACAAGTTCAGCAGAGTGAAAGTACTTCTATCAGTGTGCCGCTGCTACCACCGACTTCTTACCACAATCACCCGCTTCTTGCGTCTAAACATTACAATCATTTCACCCATTGTCTTGGTTAAGAACACCGGAGGAATTCTAGCCATTTTTGTGAAACGTTTGAGAAACAACTCTAACTTGCGGAGAGAATTTCCTAAAGCACTCCACTGCCTACACATACTTTCTTAAACACTTGGCCTTTCGTCTCAGCAGCATTAATAATTGTTGTAGTTTTTCTTTCCTACTCGTCACCCAAGCAAAAGGGGCCTGTTTGACGTCATTTGTCACGATAAACTCTATTTTCTTCAATATTAACGCGAATGTGCTTATTTCCAATAGCGTGTGACTACTGGGACCTTCTGCATTCCTTTCCGCAGGTGTCATTTCACCGCACACGATAATTTTCGTAGAATCCTAACTTACTGAGCTTGCTCTCCATGCAAGAAAGTAAAAATACTTTCCCAAGTTAGTCACTTGTAAGTCAAAGTAAACGAATTAAAGTACATGACTTTGAAGAATGTAAATTGGCCTATAACGATGTCCATGTGAAGATTTAACGTTTGTAGTTTGTAGCATTTATGTAGTTTTAAATTTCACCAAGTTGCATGTACTACTCAAGATGCAATGCCCTGTAACATTATCACAGGCAGAGCCAGGATGGCAGGAGAAGTGGGCCAGTTTCCTAGTTTTCAGCAAAAAAGGAATGGGAACAAACGCGAAGGCGACAAGAGCATTCACCGCTCGTCGTGACCAAGAATGTAACTTTCCCCGTAATACCCTGCAATTTTATGAATTCTATTTGCTGCCGCTTTCCCCACCCATCATCTTGTGCCAAGTCTTTAAGAAAATTATGGTAGCGAAATATGAGTGAGTGCTGAAGAAAATAAATGAATACACTCGTAATTTTACTTCAGTTTACATAGGCGAAAACAGTTGGAGAAATGAGTTACTTGGAAAAATTACATTATTTTCTTAGCTCCCAAAAAAAACTTCATCTGCACTGTTCTGTCTGTCGCTACGCTTTATGCTTGAGTTTGGCCATGCTAATCGTAGGTTACCTCAATTACTATCTAAAGTCCGGTTGAGCCACCCGAATCTTTTTGTAATTTCATAGAAATGTTAAATATTGTATTGATTTTACAGTCGGAAATAGGGCAGCGCTAATGGAAAAGCGTAATTTACATGGTAATGTTATAAATTGGACTTTATTTACATAGCGTTAATTTTAAAGTACAGCGTATCATCATTCTTTAACATAAGTAAATACAAATTCGCTTTTTAATATTACCGTGTAAATTGCGCTTTACTATTTAAGGCGAATAACAGTCGCGCTTGTACCGATACAATTATTTGGTTGTGAATGTCAAGCCTGTTCTATGGCCTGACTTTCTTTCTAATTTATACATAATTTAATATAATATTTTTAACTACGTATATCGAGAATGTTGCCTAGTAATTAAAACTTTCTATTCCAAAACTTCGCTGCACTTTGAACTACAAAGTCATAAATTCACTGATATATTTCGCCCAAGTTTATTAACACTTTATGCTCCTGGTTGTTGACCGTAGAGAATGTTAAGATAGGGTCCGTTGGAGAAAGCTGGCGTTTGTTAGGGAGACCGCATACTTGGGAAATTTCTGATGTAATTCACGAAAATGGATGAATGGTTCAGCAATTTAGAAGCTATTGATGAACCAGATACGAGTTTGGATGCTCTAGTTTGAATCGACGTACTCACTTTAGTTTTTGTATAACAGTTGAAGTGTAAGAGAGTGATATAAAATTGGTAAAATTTAGTACTTTCGAGAGCACTCAGGTACGAAAGCGAAAATCCTAGGTATGCTAACGATGTCAAATTTCTTTCAAATATATTACTAAACGTATGCAAACCCTCGCTAGCTATCATCAGATAAACATGCATAGATAACTTGAGAACTTTCGTCCCCCTTGGAATTAATTGTAAGTGTGTCGATAAAATGCCGTAGGCAAATAACTCTCATCATTTCCTTTATTTGGAAGACCAAACTTCACTGTGGTGTTTTAATTATCTGACTTTTCTGCGCCTCAATGACTTAAATGTTGGCCAGCTTTCGTCTACTCCATTTATCAAATTATTAGTTTGACAGTTAGGCCCATGCTTAGAAAGTTGGTGCTGTTATTAAACTGGAGCTGAGCAAGTACCTAACTGACATAAAATACCGGCGACTACCTTTTATATGTCGCATCTTGCTATTTCACAAATTGTTGCGATTTGCATTTGAGACACACGATGGAGCAGTTACTTTGCTTAGCTGCTCAGAAAACCGAGAACTGATTACACAAAGTGCTTTTTCTTAATTTTTATGATATATCGCTCTCTTAATACCCGAATGGAAAGTACGAAGAAAGTTGGCAATTACACTTATTGGTTGAAACCTTTCACGATTTGAATTTTCTTAAATCTACTCGAACCCTACAGTAATTTTACTACCTACCCATAAAACCACAGTTTTCAAATTCACTGAACATGAGTGATAAAACTCGCCAAATATAATATGTAATTTTCAGCAACCGTCAACATGAAAACGAACTTCTGCTCCAATGGGTTACTCATTTGTATTTTAAGACACATCTCTTTACTCCAGCCCTCTCGTTAGCATTCCCGCTCCCGATCAAATTACTATAAATCTTCAACTCAATTCTTCAGTTCCTCTTTGGTAAAGCGTGAAGTAAAAAAGGGAAAGAAAGGGAGTGTATCTATCTTGAGTAGTAATTAAAGGAATCCTCTGCTGCCTGGAATTCTGCGCACACCGTGGAACAATTTTAGTAAAGATATCACTGACTGTAATGACCTTAATGTTCTAGCTTTCCACTTTCAAGGAAGTAATATTATTGATATAGTTCGCATTAAAATCACAACACGAAAAAGTCTGTCCTATTATGGAAACAAATTCTGGATGCTTGATAAAAATGTAACAACTTTCTTTCTCTCGTTATGTCACTACTTAATTTTGTACACCCACTCTAACAGAAAGTGGAATTTTATTTTGTATCATTTCATGACAAATAATGTGGTTTATTAATCAGAAATACATATGATGTTCCTTACTGACTTCAATAACGAGGCAGTAGCGTTTGGCATAATTGTTTACATACCTCAAATTCGATTAACTACGTCCTATATAATAAAAAAGGTCGTAATTAATGCAGTACTACTTCCATGATTTTTTTAGTTAGTTATTCTTTGGAAGGCAGATGATGGTTGCAACTCTCACACCGTAATAAAACACTTGAATTATTAGCAGTTACGTGAATTAAAACATTTTTCAAAATTACATAACGCAATCAATATAATTGCCATATCTATGAGTTGTAAGACATTATAGTACAATAACCGCAGGTGACGCCAGATTGACGCACACATTTACACCGTGAATCCGAAATGTCATAGGTTTTGCAATTACTGCGATTTACCTTAAGAACCATTCATCTCTCAAGAGATTTATTCACGTCTCCAAAATCAAACAAAATGAGTATAGTCTTCGAGTAGATCTAGTGAATGCGTTATTGGTGTCAAGAGTAGACGCTTACAAACTTATGAATAAACATACTAAACACATATGCACCTTTCCCCTTTTTCCTCGCCAAGCCATGTGCACTCTGTGTACTTATTGGGGAAAAGCGAATCTTATCAGAAATCTCTGAGAGCTTTCATTATACGTATTTAAGTGTATTTTATGGAATATAGCATTCTAGGACAGCACAATATTTATTCTGTACGGTCCATATTTCTCTTCTTTAAGATTGGAGATTCGCGTACACTTTTACTTGTTTCATAACACAGGCATATCTCTGGCTTACATATATAGAGCACACGATGTATCCACAATATTCCCCTATACTTCAACTTTATTTCTTTATTGATGGTAATTCTGTCTTCGATAAGAAAGGATGACGGAAGAATGGATGAATGCATTTATATTTGTGAGAGAAAAATGGCCAGGTTTTCTGGCTATTTCAAATTTCATAATATGAAAACAAGAATATGAGTCAGAACTGCTTTCAATACATCAAAACGTGGTTTTAAAGATTTTACCTTTGTAATGGTTAAACATTTTAGGACTGGTTTAGCTAAAAATTCGGTGCGAGTATATGGTAGGAAGAAAATAACAATTTCAGAAACTTGAACTATTACTAGCCATATTACTGGGAGCAGCGGAGAAAGCATCATCGTTTCTTCACGAGCCACACAGAGCGACGAAAGGAAAAAGTGCTTGAATACGTGCAGGAAGAATAGTTCGTTGGTTTCATCATTCATGGAAGCATGTCTTATTGCAAAGAATGGGTGACGCAGCTAGAGTTGGGGAGTACTTGTTTAGGTATTCCGAGCTATGGCCCCACTTTTGTGGTAGATTTTCGCAGCATAAACACTGTCTTTTCTCCACTAATAAAGTAAGATTCTCTGGTTGAAAGATATGCAAATATTCGCATTCGTGAACCGATGTTTAAAAATCCGATTTACGTAACTACAATAAACGGAGAATGTACACATTTGAACGGAGCGAATATGTTTAATAAAAAGCAAAGAATGGGGAAGGGCGCACAGAGTAAAACGTGCACCTAGAACCGTTCATTGCTTTCTTTTATTCCACTCTCAGTTTTATCTTGGGACGACTAAATAGACCTACTTTTCTCGCTTGCTTAGAGAGAAGATAACGGATTGGCATGTTGTCAGCGTAAATGTAATCCTTTACTAATTTACCGTAAACGCTGCCACCATTCCTATAATACATGCTTTAGTTGAATAAGCCAAAGAGCATTTATTCACTTTTCTAGGAGAATTTGGCCATAGTGACTACTTGGGGTTTCCAACTGAACTACCTGACTTTCTTGTAGATCATTGAATTCCATACAAATTGCAATTCCCATAATCAAAGATCAAGTATCAACAAATATATGCATCTATTGTTGCATGTTGCATTCTGAAACAATCGATCTTCGAAGTGGCATTTTCTACATTATTGACTTCATGAACCTCATTTGGCTACTTGGAAATGCCGAAATCCGATAAGTTACTAATAAGCTTTGTATTTTGTTGTTCTAAATCATATGCCATAATAATGCCAATCCCATTTGGAATAAAATTTTAAAATTTTGTAAATACTCTCATTGATTGATGCTGAATGATTTCCAAAATATAACAATTAGCTGGAATTACAGTTTAGAATGGGGATACTCACAGGGCTATGTCAAAAAAGGCACACATTATTACATTAATTGGTAATATATTATTTATGGGAAGCTGAAATGAAATGAAAATTTGCAAATATAAAATCGAATACAGAGAAGAATAGCTCAGAAAATCATCCACCTTTATAAATATTAGCGTATAGAATAGAATAGAAATTCAATTCTGCTCATTCACCGAAAAATATATAAAAATCTCATTCACCAAACTCCAACGTCATTTAGTACAGATACATATACAGCTTCACAATGCTGTAACAATAAATTGTGAAGTACAGGAGATGGAAATCAACTAATAATATATCAGATTCAAAATGCTTCTAATAAAAATAGTCGTAACTTTTATGTTTGAAGTATTCAAAAACTATTTTTAACTTTAATCAGTTCACATATTACCGTTAAAATTAACCAAGATCTGCAAAATTGAATACAGATATCGCCGTTAAAAACGGAGAACCATCCGTTGTGTTTCAAATAGAAATTGTGCTGGATGGGTGGATTGATTAAATGGAGAAGTCGACACCTGTATTGCACAGGCGTATTTAATATTTATTAATATTTTCACATTGCCCCCAATGTCCAATTTGCCTACATCCGTCCATAAAATTTGGGTGATCTGGTCTTTTTACAATCTCTGGTTTAATTTAAAATGTCAACTCTATGCGCTATAGATTTACAACGACAATAACAATTTGAACAACTCTTCTCGTTAGAACGCGAAGAGAAAATCAAATTATAATACTATTAGCTAGTCTCTCTTTAGTTTTCCTGTAAACCGCGAGATTTTCGATAGTGTTATATTATGCTGATGTCCTAATTTCTTACTGAACCATACTTTTAGATTTGGCATAATTGCTTGCTCCTTCTCTATCCGTCCCAAACTATTTATTTATTATTTTGAGCAAATAAAGTCACACACGACGAATAAAACTTTCCAGAAGTAGAATATTTAAGCTACAAATTAAATTATCCTCAGGTCCTGCGGACACAAGAGCGGCTCTCCCATAACATTTTTATAGCTACAGCTTTTCTGACGGCAACCATTTCTATCTGTCAATATGTGTCTGTCAACCAATGGGATTTATCAAAATCTTGTTTACTTACTCCGTTATATACAAACACTTAACGGCAGCCGTGATAGACAAATATGTCATGCTTCATTAACACTGATTTTAACATCAGTCTATTTCGTTGATGCTATATCGAGGACTTGTTTAATTCTCCCGAACTGTCCTACAGCATGAAACACATTTCGTATTTCACCGCACCTATTCTAGTATCGTCAAAATGCCCTTATCCAAGATAATATAAACGAGTTTTGGCATAAACTGTAAATTTGAAATACATTCAAAGGTGGCAATATTCGCCTGCCGCCCCCACCTAAAGGAAGGAGGAAAAGCAGTTAGGAAAATCCCTCAGATGGGAAGTAATGACATTAACGGCTGCTGAAGTTTCAGTATTATTAACATAAGATCGGACCGGCAAGACTCAAAGGTGGAGATCTGGAAGCCAATATTTTCTCATCTGAGCGTAGACTCGAGGGAAAACCGCCATTATATAAGTTACACGTTGTGTGAAGAGAAAATGCGATTGTCGTCTGCGCTGTTGTGTCATGGCATTACTATTTTCACTAGCTCCTCTGCTTTTTGTTGTTAGCCTATGGAATTACTACAGTATGAAAAACGTAATAGTAATGAGTATGGGAAAACATAATGGGGCGTAAAAGTATTAAGGATAGGTTGTATCACTAAATTATAATAGGAATAACGTCATCATCCCTTTTGCTTTAAAGTAAAATGAACACAATTTTCTCATCCATTTCGGAATAATTTCCTTACAATTCCCGGTATCACAATGTGAGCGCTGCACACATCGGATGTGGAGTGCAATATGCTTGCTTAGGCCGAGGGAAAAGCATTTCTCAGAGAAACAGCTCATCAAGTCGGAGACTATTTTCCCTACCAAACATGTCACAAGAATGCTTTTAAGCAGAGTGATGAACATGTAAAACTTGTTAAGTTTCGTCTTTCAGCTTTTAACTTTCTTATGTGTGTGTTACGGATCCTCTTAAGAAGAGGCTTAGGACAGAATGTCTTTTTGGGAAGTCAAGAAACTTAATAAAATTTTCATGACTCAAAATGTTTAGCAGAAATGATTACTACATCACCTTGTTATTCGGAACTGATATCGAGTTAAACCTTGAAATCGTTAAATTAGCCCGTGTTTCACTCTTGTCAAGCCCTTCTTTCCATTTATCGATTACATCACCTCCCTCCAGACCTCACCTCCCTTTACCATTCCGGTTTCCACCAGCGAGATAATTGTACCGAAAGGTCTGTTTACAAAGGAGACATAAAAGTGAATTTACTCAGAGGTAGCAAAAGTAAACTAATAAATAAGCAATTTTACACAAAGGAATGTCATTATGTTATTGTCAACCTGCCTACAAATGTTATTTTCCACTGGTCAAGCAATACACATCACACTCCATGTTCCAATAAGGTGTTTGCATGGACTGTCAATAAAACACTAATTACATCAGTCAACTTGCAAATTATGGTGAAATTCTTGTTTGATAAGTACATTTATTAGCGCAGTGCGATGTCAACCTGTACTGTGAAAGTAAACTTAATTCTGATAAACTTGATTCAGCAAGTATTTATAAAAGGGGCACAGGGGAAAGGAAAAGAAAATTTGTTCGGAAATGGTCACGCGTCCAGTGAAAATAATATGGTGCAAAACAAACACTAAGAAGCATTCGGAGAAAGTGATAAAAGAGAAGGTTGGTGTAATGAAATTCTTTATACTTTTAGGGACGCGTTTCACTTTACCCGTGTGTGCACTTTTATGTTCAATATGACTCGTATTCCTGAAATGAAATTCCAAAAACTTCACACTTCTTACGATGTTGTTGGCCATATATTGTTATGATATGATGCTCATACATACATGTAAAAGATGTATAAAATGTTTCCGCAACGAGCACGTAAGAACACTAGTCACAATTCCATTGGGTTGCAAGAAATGACGCGACGACCATAATGAGCTTCTGACTAGAAGTCGTCTTTCTTGTCTTCATTTTCCTTTCCCTGCCAACTTTATCCCCATACATATGTAAACACGGTAATAAGATTCATTTCACCTTACCTAAGCGTGCATCTGGTATGCATTTAATATCCATAAAATGTCTTGCTTCTTCAGATCCTGCTGAATAGTATTAGAGTAATGCTATCACTCCTATAACTATAATTATGGATTCAAAAGCAATAAGAGTCAGAGTGAATTCTGCAGCATTCCCTCACTCGAGACGCACACTGCATGGGTACAAAAACGCTGCGGTTGACATATTAAAAATGTCAGAAGTTATCGACTGTAAAAGGGCAACAGAAATCTTGAGCTTGCCAGAGATAAAAAAGCATCCTGATAACTACACTGACATTCGCTGGGGATCATTTGTACGCATGTATTTAGAAGTTAGGTACCAGTAGACAATAGCAGTGAGCGGAGCCGACAGCAGAAAAAATGCCCTACCAGTTGCAGTTGCTTGCTCGGCTTGCCCTTAGAAATTCCCGGAAAAATTCTATAAGGAGCAGTCACACTGTGTACAGTCTGTATAAAGAAAGTGTAAACTGCGTTGTGTACAAAGCCCAGGATGATGCCATCCTTTTTATTGCTACTTTTGCAGTGATGCAAGGAGCGTGGAACAGTAAAAGCTGGAATGTTTACATCATCGGGAAAACATGGACTGCGGGAAAGTGTTCTGAAAAAACGGGAAAAAGAAATCCTGTTTGTAGAATTATAATAATGTAGAATACAGATCGGCTCTAAAATGGAGACACATTTTTACCGTTATGGAGAAGTCTACTTCTTTTCTTCCCAAACAAAGGATGACTAAAGACGGGCCATGCTTTTCCTTACGCGAACAAAAAACTAGTGCACATTTTTTACACTTTCTTTATCATCCTGCATGACTCTGCTACAACTTTTTCCCTTTCATTATATTTTCATCTGTTCATGTATTGGACAAATCAAGTAAAAATGTAATCTTTCAGTTGTACATTACTTTGGACGATGAGGGACTGCACAAGGCAATTCTTTCCCAGCTAACATTGCTGCAAAATCATTATTAAGTTCAACTAAAATGACTTCATGTGAAATTTGACTGAATGGTGCGAGAAACTACGCGATCTCGACTCCGGGAAATTGAAGAAGTGTGAATATACTAAAACTGAAAGTAAGAGTGTTTCAGAAGTAGAGGAAGAGGAACGATAAGTTTAGTTGGCAAACTACGGACTCCGCACTTATTCCACTACTCCCATTCCATTGTACGCTCTTTCTACTCGGAAAGGTACACAACGTGAAATTTAAAGGCCTTGTTTGGAAGTTGCGAGTTGGTCAAAAAGGTATGTTGGTGAACGGAAGGAAAGAAAGAAAGGGAGACACGCATTGCCCATAGAAAAGTTTCGCTGATGAAGAGGAAAGTTGAAAGTCGGGTCTCTGCTCCTGATCTGCCTGCTGACTTGTATCGTGGAACACTACTCTGTCTTCTCTCGTTTCGGGTTTCCTGCAAAAGCCTCTTTGCCAATGTGCTGGTTGTTCTAGTCAGAGTCAAGACAACTCGACTGCCTCGCAGTAATGGAAGTGAGATCACGTCCGGTGTAATGCATAACCGATTAAAGAATACGGAGGAACGCATTTCGGGATGTGCATTTTGGGGTCCTATTTCAGGTTGATGTTGTGTACTGCAGATCACAAACCTGAGAACACCTATCGGCATCGTTCAGTACAGAGTAGTGATGGTTATTGAAGAAATCACTTTACTTTAAAAAAGGAACCTTTATGACTTACAAAATGACGATGAAAGGAGTTCCTGAAAAAAGTGAGCAAGAAAGGCGGTATCAGTGCACAAGAGGACAAGTATAGAAATAAAATACAATGGAAAGAACAAGCAAACCCTAGAGGCGCCAGTCAGTCACCAACTCTACCCATGGCAGTGTAAATAAGGTACAGAGAGAAAGCAAGGATGGTTTTCACTCGGCATTCACAAAATGTATCGTGGTTTGCTGAGTTTCCTTTTAGAGTCAGTACAGAGGTAGGAAGTGAAATGTGTGGTAAAACTTTAAATAACGGCCGCGCCTCAAGAGGCAATTCTGGAGGTTTCGTTAGGATGAGTATCATTTTGTTGGCGAATCGAGTCCGCATTTTCTTTCTTTTTCCGGGATAAGAAATCTGGCTGTGAGAATGTTGGCAACATTTCTGGCATCAATTTACTACATTAGTTGAAAATTAGTCACGAGAACCCGGTCCTTATCATCCCCTTTACGCTCTGTGCGCTCTCCTTTCAAATTGAATCATGAAGCGGAATCATCGTGTGCATGATTGCATATATACCACCGCGAATAAACACGTATTATGAAGCCCTCGAAGGAGGATTCTTTTGTGTTGATGTTGGTGTTACACAGGGTAAGAAAGAGCATCATTGTATGAGGGAGCTGGAGTTGCTAATGTAAAGATGAGTGCAATCGTAACGAGATCACGGCACCGCCGATTGTTTCTTCATGTGGCTCCATATTATTCTGTGTGACTACTCCTTGCTCCTAGTCTTAGCTCGAACTCGGCATACATTTGTAACCACGTCGATTGTATGACACTGCACTAGCGGTTAAGTTTTACACTGGCGGCAGGGGAATGGAGGAGAAAGCACCACTCCGTCCACGGCATGACTTTCTCCATTCACCGCTCCATTCGTTGCTCCTTTCTCTGTTTTGCTTACCCTGCCCCATTTACACGCTCACCACCACCTTGTGTAAAAGGAGCTGGTGTTGCATCTATAGGCATAACAGAGATAATAAAGGATTTCGGAAGTATCACATTCCACAAAGCATTTTTGTGTTAGTACTTGAGAAAAATCAGGTTTTGCAATTAATCTTTTCGTTTGCAAGTTGGGTAAGTGTATCAGAGGTAAGATGCGTCACAGAAGTAAAAGGTCGTTTTTCTATGCCAAGCAAAAAAGTTAATTTGGTTGCTACTGCTGCATGTTGGACCACCCCAAGTTTCATTTTATGTGAATTATGGAGTATATATGAGCTCTCCGAAACACTCAAGTTCAATTTCCATGTCTGTCGTTTTTCTTTGCCCCTTTCCCGTTTCGAGTCTATCTATCTGCGTGCACTCGGCATGCTGCAGTGTGTGCAGGCGTTGCACAGAATTCATTTGCTTCCCAAAAATCGCATTAGAACCTGCTTGCTCCTCAAATATTGCTGATGGTAGCCACTCACTCAACGGACATGAAGTGAGTGAAACAATTACACATAACTTGAGATCTGCTCCTCTTCCAAATACCACCTTATGTACATTATTAAAATGTGAAATTGAGGTACACGTTTAATGCATACATATTTATTAAAGTTAAATATATTTTATTATATTTTAGCATGTAGAGTAGGAATTGGGCTGACGGTGGGTGCATACTATCATCTAGACCTTTTGAGAAGCAGGCAGCGGTGGCGGAACCCTGAGAGAACGATTTATCGATCTCCTCCCGAATCGTATTACGCTGTTGTGCATGCACACCAGCAGCAGCAGGGCTCCCGTGCACAAGACAGAGATACACATTCGACATGTACCAACAAGCTCTCACTCACGTAGTACGTTCTCGAGGAAAGTTTACGGCACTTTCTACGAAAGGAGAAAGCAAAAGAGGTGGTTGTAGAAACAACAGCGGAAAATTTACTATATAATATTAACATGGAGTGCAGTGTAGAGCAGTACACAAGCAAGAGGACGAGAGAAAGGAGAAAGGAACGGGAACGAGGGAATGTCAGAGTGGTACATATAGGCGAAGAGAGCAAGTGATGCAAACCAGTCCGTCAGACACACACAAAAACATACCTATTTTCAGTATTTTCACACAGATTCACACTCCACGGAGAAAGGAAGGAGAAAGAAAGGCTGACATTCTTCATACATATTCCGACTCTATAGGAGAATAAGATTCCAGTCTGTGGATTGCTGCTCGGGCTGGTGGACGAGAAGCAGAGAGGGAGACGTTACCGTTACTTGAGCCTTGTGATGTGCAAGGAAGCTGGGAGAGGCGATAGTAGCCTTTGCCACAACACAATTTAGAAATTTTTTCAGGAGAGAGAGTCAAGTGTGATGGAGATGTAGATGGAAAGGGGAGAATAAAAAATAGCCAAATGGTGAAAACAGGACGGTGAACATCCTACTTGAAGACGAGAGCAAAGAGTGGAGTAATAAAATAAAAATAATTTAATGCATTATTTTCGCCCTGTTCAACTTGACCTTTATTTTATTCATAGGCGAAGGAAAGTACAAAGTGAAAGTAAAATGCTCCTTTGCTCGTGTGTTTAGTGATCTTGAATTTTTACTAATTACTATCCCTACTTTCGATTTGGAGTACTTCCTCCAGCTACGTGGGTCTCTTTCAAGCTATGGTGTTGTGGGGAAATACATTTTCCGACATAAAAAGAGGGAAACACCGTCCTCAAATGTGATAGTTTGATTGAAAATCAGGTAGATTCGTTAATGGAGACAGCTGAGACAGAAATGGAAGTTAAAAAAATTCTCACCATGGACGGTTCAATCTAGCTGGGAATGAATGGAAACTGTTCCGCCTGCCTTTTCTCCGTTTTCCCTGTGTTGTTTGTGTTCTTATGTAACTAACACTCCCATTCATGTAACCGTAAGCTGACACCAGTGGTTATTCTACGTTGTCCATTACGAAACATTCGATTTATTATTTGTTGATAAAACAATTTCCTTGGGTGGATGTGACAGCTACCTGGAATGGATTTTCCGAAAAAATCAAATGCAATATTTCCAACGAACCTCTTTAACAATTCCCTGGAAAACGACATATACTCCAACAAAGCTAACGACTCGTGAATCTTCCAAAGCATTCCCAAATTCACACGAAGAAAAATACTGTTTTGTGAAATATACGTTGGAAATCATGAAGTCGGCCACAGTTCAGTGGACAAAAGCTATACGTTGAGTAATGACACGCAGAAAAGTGCAAATCTTTACAAACTTGTACCCCAACTACGCACAATTTTTAATATAAAGTCTCTTGACAAAACCTAACATTCATATTATATAATATTCATCTGCTGCATCTGCAAACACAGAAATCCCGAGAAAAAAAACGCATGAACGTCTATGCGTTGATATAAACTTTAAAGCGACAGTATCTCAACTCAGTACCAGCCTTAAAATAACGCTAGGACATCATCTTAACAATTTTACGCATTAAATTATTCATAAAAATTGAACTCTCTCCGGACACGGTAAAGTAGACTGTCCTGACTCTATCAAAGATTTCAGATTACAAATAGGACCCTTTTGCTTAAATATTATATTTATCTACCTACCTCCTCACCTATCAAAACTTTATCGTAAACTTTCATTTCTACTCCGTACCATTACAAATTACTGTTATTGCTTTTAGCTACAGGATAAGCAAACCATAGACTCCTCACGGATATCGTACTAGTACAGAGAAATGTTCAGTAATGAACAAACACTTTTAAATTTGTTAAGATGGAAATTTACACCAACAATTGGCAATTTTCAGTGATTTAAACCGTTAGGTAATTTGCTCTTGAAAAGAAAGATTTGAGATACATTAGAGTTTTATGCTATTAGTCTCTGGACAATGCTTTTTCGTACTGACTGAGAGATAAATCTAGTCATGCTCTAAGTGCTACAACTCTTGGCAAATGTAATCAAAATAACAAAGTCAGCGTCTAAATTAAAATCTTGTTAAGAGAATATTCTATTATTATTAAAGTAAATACGAATTGCATTCCTATATTAATTATAAGTATCTTATCACTGTGCAGTAGAATCAGGATAGAGTCAAACTTAAAATATCATTCCAGGAAATCTATCTGGAAAGTTTGTCGAATGTAATTTGTCTCCGTGTGAGTGTCAAATTTCTCAAATATTTGAGCTGTAACTTTCCATCGGAAAAAGAAATCATGATCACCAACAGTGTCCTCATTTTCATGACGTCCACGCTGATGTGCATCAGCTACTCCGCCACATCTGCTCTTTTCTCAGGTGATGGAAATATTGACCATTTTAGTGCACACATCCATGAATTTCTATTTGATCTTATTACAAAAACAACAATCCTATTGTAATTGCCATTAATTGGCTCAAACGCAGTAGCGTTGACTTGAAACGAAAGTTGATCGCAAACGAGACAGAAGTCATAAAGCCTTGAAACCAAATTCAATACAGCAAATAAAATTTAAATTGTGAGTTCTGATTCTTGGAGAGCTCATAATTAATAGCTGTTTGTTGTCTTTCACATGATCACAAAAAAGTTTGTAATTTACAAGCTTTTGTGTTAAACTGAAGAAAAAAAACTGCTCTGGTAGTCAATTATTAGATTTGAAGTACTAATGTTTTTTGGAAAGGGAAAGCCCATTACTACTGGAATAAAATTGCACGATAATATCGAGTTGAAAGGCGTTCTTTACGTATGCAAAACGGCGATTGTCAACATCCAAACACCCAGGCATAGACAAAGTTTAGTGATTCTGTCACAAACACTTTTCCGTCCCAACCCCAGCAGCTGCAATAATTGGCAGCTTTTCATGGAACCTTTTTCACCTTTTAATATTTCGAGTCCTTTTTAGAACTCCGTATATTTAAAAGGCATTGAGTTGTCGCCAATACAAACTTGGACGGCAGTTATATACGTAATTGACAAACATTTAGCTTGCGTAAAAATATTAGCGTTCATTACAACCAGTAATAGGGAAACGGGGTGTGTTTACTTTAACGGCTTGGCCAACCAAGTATTTCTTTTATTCCTATAGTCAATTTTTGTGCTGTTTGTCGTAGTTTCGTTTATAGTTCAAATTGAAACGAAACAAACAGGAGAGACCTGCAATACAACTTTCCATTTTGAAGACTATTAAATATTGAATTTTATGACAGCATCAGTCTCGCAAAAGCGTAGTAATGTAAACATTGTTTGGATGTGGATTGATCCACGTATAATCGTAAATTTTCCTGGAACATGCCATATTCCATGACTAAATGGGTGTACACATGTACCAGAAGCAAGTAAATGGAATATAAAGCAAGGTTAGTTAGACTTTGGGGAAACTTTATTATCGGGGTCTGTTTTTTATTTTGTTGAACTATGAGTGAATGACACTCGGAATCACATAACTTCGCAATCAAGTCACAGCTACACTGCGTTTGGTGCTAGTTTCTTTCGGCAGTTCAAACTATTTATGTTTGGTTGGTTCATCATGTTGTTCTGAAGTTGGCGTAATGTGTTTACGTCAACTGTAACCTGATACGTAGAAAGCACGCAAGTTTATGATAAAGGATTTCTCTAGTTTAACACTATCATTATTTTGATGCTCGTTTTTGCAGAAAGCTCAACGAACAAAAGTGCGGAGTCCGGCACGCAATCAGCAGATAATTTGCAATACAAGCTTGAAAACATTCGAAATCGTGCCCTTGAGTGGCTACAGACCAAACGGACGGAGGAGGACTATGGTTGGCCAGGTGATACGGCCAGAGTTGTCATTGCGCTAGCTTCCGTTGTAAAAGATTGGCCTGCCAAGAATGACCTAGAGGCTAGACTAATCGTTAAACAGTTAGAAATAGAACTTCTAGAGAAATTACTAAGGTTAGTTAATCTTTATTTACAAACTAATTTAATGACAATCTACACTAATCATTTACTAAAGCATAACATGAGCTGACAACATAAATTCCACTACTTCATCAGCAGAAGCACGTTGAAGGCTTCTGCATGTTTAAATATATATTTAAATGGACTCTACTTCGTTAGCGTCGACTTGTTTACTCTTTGTTCTAGCTAGATAGTCGCTAGTGTCTCTGTGTTATAATTAGAGCGCCATCATTATTTCATGATTTATCTTGTGGCTAGCCTAAATCCCGGATAATGCCCTGAAAGCCCGGCTTACCTCTTTGTGGGTTGTAAATAATAGTCGTTTAAATGTTCACTACATTAAGTTTAGTTTGCCTCCAAGGACAGGCCGAATAAAACCTGTCAGAACCATTAACTGGAAAACCGACCAAAGCGACATTTTGTCTGATTAGTTGGTATTGGTACAAACTATTTACACATCCGAAAATGAGTCAATGGACTCGTTAAGCATGTTTTGCAGTATTTCGATTACAAAGCATTTCTTTCTGGTAAAAGTCAGATATAACAAGAGTAGCTAAGAAGAGCCATTATAACCAACTTGTATATTATTCGTATCCTTCCAAGCAAAGACAAAGTATCGACACATATCGTCACGCGAGAAATATGCAGACTTGGACGAACAAGCGTCATTTGATTTTTTTACTTCCTGTCCAACATAAAAAAAGTAACAAGGAAAAAGGTAGAGCTAAAGAGTTATGTTATAAATAAATAGTACAAGCGATACAGTGTATTGACCTTAACATGCATTCCATGTGTCTAACATTAAGTTATCCGAAAAAAGGAGTGTAATTGTGCAGGTCGCACCTAGATAATTACAGTTTTGTAACATAAGTCATTCTCAAGTTCTTGCATATTTACAAAAAAGCCCATTCGTCAGTAGCAAGTTTAGTACAAGTAACTGCCATTGCCATATATCTTACCCACTTATTTCTACATCAAGAACAAGAGGCCAAAATTTTCACTTCAAACAACTAGCGTTTGCAGTTGACTTTGGGTTTGATTTTCAAGGCCAGTGGGTCGTATCAAGGAGGAAACATTGACGATAAATGCTTTGACAGTCTTTGGTTATGAAAAACTCGGTCACTTCACATCACAAAACGAAACACAGTTTGCATATTATCTTTACCTTCAGCACACTGTTTCAGTACCATACCGATAGCAATAATTTGTGTCAATTGTTTATGAGCCAACTGGTGTGTAGGTTCCTATTTAGATTAGTATGAAAAGGTTTCCAAAAATATCATATCACACTACTAGATACAATTGTTCATTAGTATCATTGTTCCAACTTATGCTTCAGAAAATAAATCGAACGTGAATTCTGTGTCTCCATCATGGAACTTGTAATTGCAAATACCTTATATATTTCACTTCACACAACAAGAGTTGGAATAAATAATGCGGCCCCATTCAATAGTCATCAACGAGGAACTTTGTATTGGATTTAAAACGTCCGTAGACTGATCCTTGTAGATGCTGAGATTAGTCTTGTGGTGATCAGATAGATACCGTAAATTTGTTTCACAGGAAACACCGAGACACATGGTGTTTTCGAGAAAAATTTCCTCTTCATTTATCTTTGTAGGAAGCTTGTTATTTATGTCTCTGGCTTTTTTCGTCTTTAGCTCTTTTCAGGCAATACATTTTCTTTTCTTGTTTAGTTAAGAGCACAACTATTTTCAAAGTGGCTTGTCCTACAGACTGTAGGCTACAGTACATAATTATTCATTCTCGTAAACTGAACATTTGAATCCGTAATTTTGACACTTTCTTTTACCTACCAAACCGCCGCGGTAAAGAATTGTTGCATATGTTGCATATTATTTCTCGTCCAATATAGATACAGTAATGAATTATATAATGATTTATAGATAAACTACAATGGGTCTAGTACTGTGACATAAAAAACTATTGGACTCACATTTCATTTCATGTTCAGATGAATGAAAGTGATTCAAAATAAGATTTGTGGACAACTAGATTCAAAATGATGTGTATTATTTTAATCACGCTGTCGGCATTTGTTTCTCCGTGAGACTTTAAACGCAAAAACTTGCCATCTCACATAGCATTGCAATGGTATTTTTATAACTGAAATTACCCGGGATTAGGCTCTGGGAGACATATTTTCATTAAACATTTTAAGGCGCTAGCTCTCGTAGAGGGATAAGAAGGAGAGATGACAGAAGTGAAACTTACAAAGAAGTAGACGTAGACCGGTCGCCGTAGTGGATTAAATATTTATGAATTCAAGACGGTTATCGTGATAGAGTGATTCGATTTCAACTGTCACTAAAAACTATGTTCGAACAAAAGTCACGCTCTTCTAATAAGAATAATACTAAAATTATATTGTGCTATTGAATTCGTTGTGATTTTGGGCCGAAACTCAGCCTAATCTGTAAATCTAGGAAAATTCTAACGCGATGGTATTGTACTTTTTTACTTTTTCAGCAAGGATACTGTACCAATAACACCTGCAGAAGTGTGCTACTTTGCATTAGCTCTAAGTGCTTCATGCAGAGATCCCCACAATTTCCATGGGCACAACCTAATCGGTAAGCTCAACTTTTTTCATTGATTCTTCGTAGCAGCACGACCCTATAGTTTGAAACGAGCAGTGTCGCTTCCATACCATTGCAGTACGGTCAGGAAGTGAGTTTCCCAATTTCCAGCGGCGGAAATTGGAGAATAATAATGGTATTAAGATGCGAAATGCCAGTGTAATCGGGAAATAAGTCAAGCTTTCATTGCTTAGCCCTACATTTCTCAACTCGTTTCCTTCCCCTCCTTTCTCCAATCATGAAGTCATCCTCTTGACATTCACTGACCCGTATTTTCCTGTTTATGCAGAGGAAGGAGAAAGTTTGAAAATCATTAAAATCGATCATTTTAGGTATCAGTTTTTGCAATGAGCGAAAGGTTGGGAAATTAATATTTTCTATTTTTGCATTTTTCATTTTCAGTGTCTCTAGAAAAGCATCATGAAGACGTTGATTATCCAGGCCACCCAACGGCATTCGGCTATGCCTTTACATCGCTTGTGTCATGTATTAGTGGAACACATATTCATAAACACCAAACTCGGCATTTGCTCCAAATCGCACGAGATGACTCAGCGTCAACAAGAATGTACTCACTTGGTAAGGCGATAATTAATATTTTGATGTCGACTGCATTTGTATACGTAACCATAATTTCCTATCTATTTCTGCTCTGACGTGTGTGTGGGTATTCAATATTAAAAGAGAGAATTGCATGCGAAAAAAGAACATGGCCACTCGGGAAAGGAGCACACCAACAAACATGACAAAGAGTTTTCTATGAAGTAATAATGAATATGTACACATCCGACGTGGAAGCGACAACATTATATTTGAATTTTCATTTTCATGCTGCTACTTTGTTAATTAAAATTACATGATACCACTTTTAGATTCACCGCAAACTACTTCCAACGATTAAATTCTAATTTTTGCCGTTCGTACACACATGAGTAGCCAGTTGGGCAGTGTTGATAAGCCTTCTCACAGACACCCTGACACCACTGGAGGTGGAGAAAGTTGGGCAAAACGGAAATGGGAATTGTGAGGGTAATGAAGCACATATAGGAAGATTATATGTGCTTGCTTGAGTTGGCCGGAAATGATGTTTTCCACTCGTTTTAGAGCCAATTTCATTTCATTTCTTGTTCAAGGAGAAACGGTATGAGACTCGTTGTGGGAGCACTCACGATCTGCTCCTTAGATTCTGCATATTATTTGTCTGCGTGCAGTTAGACACTTAGATATGCACAACATGGTTGTTTACCGCAGGGTGTGCTGAGGTCAAAATTGAGTTTAGACTCGCAGATAGATTCAATACTGCGCTAACTGACTGCCCGCAGTAACTATTATAACACAGTTTAGGCATCGTCATCGTCAGCTGAATTGGAGAGGATGTTTTTATTCTTGTAAAAAATACTGCTAAATACACCAGTGGAAGGAGAGAAAGGAAATAAGATGCCGTGTCTGTCCATAGGCATGTTCAGTGTTATTATTGGCGGTGTTGTTGTTTTGTTGGATGCTCCTTCCATGGACATTCTTTTCTGGCGTGTTCCTCCTCGCTGAAATTTATTTCATGTTGTCGGAGAAAGGAACAGCTCACGGCGTTCGCTTTTCCCTCTATTATTAGCATACTTTTCCTGTGCCTCTCAGCACGAAAATGTTTTCTTTAATACTGTATGCCACACACACTGCATTTGAAATGTTTTCCAGACACTAGAGCCACGGCATTGATAGCTCTGGAGTGTATACGTAATCGGAAAACGAGTGACTTCCTGAGTCGGCACATCGCAGATCCAATCCATGCAATCAGCAAAATGCAGCTAGAAGATGGAACGTTTGGGAATTTACATACTACCGCATTGACTATCCAGGTTTGTTTACTTTCCTCCTACTTGTTAATAAAAAGTTCGGAATTAGAACATATTTTTCATAATTGTTACTTTCATTAGCCTTCATCTCCTCTTATCTTGCATGCCCGCATCCAATCACCCAGAGTTAACGGCTTATCTGGGTATCGGATGCATTGTCATGTGGGAATATAAAATATGATTTGCGAGTACGTACAGGAACTCGCTTTTAGTTGTTTATGCAGGGTGGTCACTGGATCTATTTTATTGATTTTGGTAATTGTGGTGATCAATGTGTCACGAGATGAAGGTATGCAATTGATGAGTGACCGCAGTGGAACCACATAGTCAAACAAGTTTCCCCCATTTCCTTCGATACGAATCAGATTAGTGTTTGTCATGCACAGCTTTGAGAATTACCGTCAGTACAAGTACGACATGTCCAGTCAAAAAAATTTCCTTGAAACTTTAAATGAACGTATTTTTACATAGTAAAACGGTACACCACATTGCCGGTTTAATCAATGCTAGCTCTGCAATAGTTTCTTTTTATTTATGATTGTAATTTAGGCTTTATCTGGCCTTCATGGGGCCGAGATTAACTGGAACAAGTCCGCAGCGGTGTTTGCTCTAGAATCACTTCAGGAGCCGAATGGATCCTTTCTCGACAGCCCACGCGAGACAGTTGATGCAGTGATTGCCACATCTGCCTTATTAAATGGTATGGGTATCCTTGGATCAAGAAAAGGGCATTGCACAAGCGATCGACATAGAAATAAACACCGAAGCTCATCGTCATCTCTGAATGATGAGGATGTTACCGTGATGTACAAGGTTCAAAATAGCAACGACGAAGACATAACTTTCCATTCAAATCTCAATGAAGTTAGACCAATAACTGGAGAAGGGTCCGGCTCCCCGAGGGACAATCAGCCCTCGATGCTTTCCCACCTAGATGCTAGTGATGAAATGCAAATAAATGTGAAGGGAATTGAAAATGAATCTGTCAATGGGAAGCATTCGAATGACAGCACCTCGGACATGAGGCAGAAGTCAGATACATTCATTAACCCCAAAAATCCTAAACACGATGTAAATGTCACGTACTGGCTCTGGATCGGTCCAGACCCGGCAACTGCAGAGAAGCATAACATGACAGTGAGAATAGAAACAAACGCTACGTTTTATGCTGTCATGCAAAAGGCGGCGTCACTTAATCGCAAGTTCATGTAAGTTGACAGCGAAATTCTTCTCTTTGCTTAATAAACAATTATTCTACGTACGCTGTTTTGATAAAAGTAAAATTTTACTTTGATGTTTCACTTTCGCATAAATCTTTCGAATTTCATATGAACAGTATCAATGAAAAAATTATGCTTCAAGTATTTAGCTTATTCAAAATTCAAAGTTGTCTCCCTCCTTGACAACTTATGCTTCATTTAATAAATTACGGCTCGCTCCTTTATTGCACAGAAATAACCAAACTAGAAAAAGAAAATATTATAATATTTTGCAGATTTGAGTCAACCGTATGGCCAAATGGCCACTACGTACACACCATCTCCACTCACAAGGAGGAGCCTGATAAGTACCATTACTGGCTTTTATATCGACTCCACTCAGATCCAAAACCGTCTGTCCCACCATCCAACTCATTTGTAGCTCCTGCTGGTAAGTAACAACTTTTCAATTAAACCAAACACTGCCGGTTCTGATATGTTAACGGTGCGCTACGCTATGCAGACCACACATTATACAATTGTTGATGTAGTTGACAATAATGAAGCATTATGAAAGTTGGTCCAATAAAAATATCTATTAAGACTTCATTAATGTCTTGCAGGAGTGGACGATCTGAGGGTGGCAGATGGACAAGTTTACCTCTTCTGGTTTAAGAAAATCTAGGCTCAAGACTGAAAACTAGTACTCTAATAATATGCGTATATTTAACTTACATACTATGATAATGTTAAAAAATCAAATTATTACTTGTTATTAGCAGTAGTGATGTTTGCTCTTGTTGTTTTTACAATATCTTCCAACTACTTGACGGCAGAATATGGGTTCGATATGTTCATTTACAATGTACAAAATGATTCTCATTACATAGATGATGTTTGATATATTATTGGGAGTTGGGGGACGACTTATATTTTCCGTTGTTAGTTTAAATGTTTAACCTAACTGTTAAAGATACATCAAGATAAACTCATTTCGTTTTAAATTAACTGGATAAGTAATGGCAACACATTGAAAGCTGCAGCTACCGTACTCGGTAGCCAAGTACTCATTTAACTGACATTTGCTGTGTAAAAACCAGAGATGCGAAGATATCACTCGCAATGTCACAAACTTTGCACCATCACACTGTGGAAAATCAGTGTACCAGTTGGAAAATCGTCAAATAAGACAAGAGGCACACGTCGCATGAGAGAAATCTAGTTGGTCAGTGTAGAAATGCATAGTTGTTGCTACAAAAAAAAGATAAATTAGGAAAAGGACAAGACTCATACAGCATTGCTACTAGATGAGAATTGACTAGGTTCACGCGAAGCATCAAAGTAGAATTTCTGGAGCATGTAACTGGTATACCTGCTTTTTATAACTAAAATTATCTTAGGAAATTTGACTAAATACCGTGCATGTCTAGAATTGCACCAAAGACTATTGCAGCAAAGCAATACAAGTTTTAGAGAATTTTAAATTATTTCCTTATTGACAGAGAGGGTATAGATAGCGTGGTTAAAAAGTAAGAGTGAAAAAGTGCGTCCGAAACATTTACCAAGGAAATACTGTATTGGGATTACATTTATGATTACAAAAAGATTTTATTTGTTTGTGCAGATGCGCTTCTCAGAATTTCTGCCTTTCCACATAGTATTCTAACGGACTGGCAATACAACGCAAATTGCTACACAGGTGTACAGAAGAACTATGACTTCATTTAGTGATGAAGTCAAATGAAAGCTTAATTTTATCTGAAAGTATGTATGACGAACAAGTTTTATTTTTCAGCATTTATAAGAGCACAGCTTACAGGTTTTTGCCTCGTACAAACAAAATTTTACAAACCTACTACAACTATTACACTTGTACTAATTAATGATTCCAACACAATCAAAGAAACTTTAAAGGACATATACAAATATTATATGCAATGGAGTATATTATATTCTAAAATTGTACTAGGACTATAAGGAAAGTGTACGGAATAAAGCATTTAGTTTTTCATAGTTTATACAATGTATATTATTCGTGTACCACCAAATTGAGCAGTAAAAGTATGTGGGCATAGTGTAAGCCGATGCAATTCCGTGTAGCGCGTAGCCCCAGGAATATCGAGAAACTTCAACTGGTCACCAATACATACATAGTCACGATGAATTAATGTTTCAGGTGTTATATGCAAAAATAAATGTTACTTTAAATCAAACACTCGCCTCTGATGACGAGTAATAAAATTTAAACTGACAAGTCTGCTTCCCGCTTATTACATATGTGTACCGTAATGTCAATTAAGTGTCAATTTGAATGTGCTTCACTCTCACTCTCGCATCCTATGCAAATCGATAAAAAAAATCCCAAACTAGCAGAAAACTATTTAGATAAATGTGTAATTAGTAAACTTATCGCCACATTTTCTAACTTCATTTTTCACACCAGTAATGCAATAAATCAATGTTATTAATCTGTCGTTCGTTTCATAGGTTTGAGAGATTTTTATAAATAGCAAGTAATGCTTACATATTTTGAAGCTGATTTAGTCGGCTCTGAAAACAATCACTGAATCTGAAGCTATAATAATACAGAACGTTAAATTACCGCATGGTCTCAACTCGTACAATCAGTTGCTAATATTTAATTTGCAACTTCGACATATGATCACGGTTCTTTGTAGATGTCCATGTCAGGTTATTAGCTGCTTTTTGCAGTGCCATTCATAAGTTAACGTAATAAGGATCAGTCAGTTGTACTGCTTGTGCTTGTTCTAAATTTTTATCTAAAAATGTGTGCATGTTCGCCTCGGTATTAAACATATGCTGGCTGTATGAGTAGAGCGCAGGGTTTTGTTCCACTTTGTCAATCGCTATACAAAATGTAAGACTATTTAAATATTTTACTATTACCAATATTCTAGTCTGAGCCGTTATTAAAACCTTACAGCGTCATTCTTGCGAAACTTTTTATGACTATACAAAAGATGTGTGTAAGATAAACGACAAAATTTCAAAACGAAAGTGAAAAAGAGCCTACATAAGAATAATAATGCCTCCAGGAACTCTTATTATGCTGAGAATGGTACTGTAGTAGTCTATCAAATCTAGGCTGGTTGCCGAGGTGTGTCCTACGAGACGGAAAATCACTGGCCATGGAAGACGATTATCGTGTCATTCGTGTATATCTATCAGTAATTCTTTTTCTGTCCTATTTATGTAACTAAATAATAAAGCATTATTACAAAAACATTAATCTGTACCAGAAGTTACTTACCTTATTGATTAATAAACAATAATATATTATTATTACAATAATACGAACGTACGTAACGAAATAGTATTTGCTCCTGGTCGTGCTGGACATGGTATTACCAAATTAGTTGATAAAGATTATTACTACTTTAATAAAAAATTATTACATGAAATGTGTATTATTATATTGTATTAAATACAAGCTGTTTAGACTTGTCAATTATGCGCTTGCCAACAAACTTGAAACAAAAATGCCAATATGCGTAAGGAATACAAATATATTATGACGTATATAAACATATAAAAAATTGAAGCTATAAAACTACTTCTTTATAATATATTATATTAACAGAGCTGATTAAAATCTATAATTTTTTTTCCTAAACATGATAAGTATAATAGGCCCATTATCCACAATTAAAACTTGCATTAGTAGGAAAATCATAAAAAATATACACCGGTCTTGATTTAGTTCTCTCTATATTTAACCGTATTATGATGTGTGACTATGTCATAGTATAATTGAATGTGTAGTTTTACTTTTAATTTACAATGTAAGGAGAAACCAACTCAATCATTAAGACAAAACGAAACGTATATACTACCGTGAACATTGGAAATGTCATGATTCCTGCTAAGAGACAAAGGGATAATTTATTCCGGATACATAAAGTAATAATAATAATATACCTACTTTATATAATTTAATAAGGCGAATCTGTTTTAAAAATTATGAAACCATTATGTATGAATACTGAGAATAAGTTTTACGCTATACCTACCATTTAAGAGGAGGCTATATAAAGCAATCTATAAATTGTCTTAAGTACTCTAATAATTATACAGATCAATGATTATTATAAGGTAAAATACTATTCAGTTCGCTAGACAGATCAAATTAACGTTACCAAGAAAATATTTATTATTACTTAATTTATTACTGTTATTAATTAATACTACTGCTGTCTTCTAAATTATTAAATAACTACAAGAAATGTCTCTAAAATATTCTTCAATGCAATTGTATGCATGGACGTATTCTAAAAATATGTTAGTGTACTGTATATGCATTGTTGTTAGAACGTCGCTGCTATTACCATGAAATGTATTTGGTTAACCGTAACCTATCATCAGCCTCTGGTAAAATAATTGGTAATAAGGGTGAGTTTTTCAAACTGAACGATGAAAATCAAGGACAAGATTTGGTAATAAGGACCGATACATTTTATTTAGGCATTCACCGCAAATAATATGCAAATTACCTACGTTAAAATTATGACATACCAATGAAAAAGAAAAAAACAATATCTTATGTGAAACAGTCAAACTAACATTACTAAAAGTCATTGTGTGAACGTAGATTATCTTTAACTGAAATGCGACAAGTCTAAAAATAATAAATTAGAATTTGTGGAGGATTTCAACTTGTAGAGTTACGCTTTATTGCAATCATCAATGCGTTTTAAAAATATTTTTTACGGATTTCATTGTAAACATGTTTGTGAAATATTTGGTTTACTTGAGCAACTTTACTTTGGATGCCAAAATAGCCAAACGGAACATCCAAGCACTGACAGCGTTCAAATATCGCATCTGCCATTACACAAATACATTATTATCGTTTCGTTATCACTAGACGCATTTTGAATGTTCCACTGTTTCATGCGTTGTAGTATTGGTAAGATTAACGCAAATTATCTTACTAAAGCTACTACTATGGTTCTACTATGCAATACTTTCAAGATGCCGAATTATGATTCCGTAAGCTTACGTTTACGGAAGCCGTTACTTTTTCCCGTTAAGTTTGGGAACTTAAGAATAGACTATGATATATCATTTCAAGTCATAAAATATGCTCTCAAGGTGATTCCCCACGAACACTGATAAGTGTGATTTTAATTTGCGGCTCCATGAAACCCGTGGTAACCATTAATTTTCCCACAAAATAATTGATTTAGCCACATCAGCTTCTAGGTTTTGTGATTGACGGCTGTATATTGGTCATTATCATACTGAAGCAAAATTTATTTTCAAAGCCTTTCGCATTCTAAAAACCAGGAAGATATTCCAAGAATTATATTACGTCAATTTAAAAGTTTGAAAAATTCCCACTGCAAAAGTTTATCATTTATCACACTTGTCTTAATTGACCTGCTCTAGTATTCCTTCTGATCACTTCTGATATCTTCTTCTCTTGCACACACAAAGCCAAAACACAAATACATCGTCAGATAGATTTGTCATCATGACACCTCCAAAAGCATAATTATTGTTTAAATTCTTATACTACAAACAACGGCAAGCATATAACCAGTGTATGACAGAGTTGCATCAAGTAGCATCAAATAACTAAAATTGATAGATAGTGTGTAGGTTGGAGCTTTTGTAGCCGCAAAGGTGCCATGTCTGCTTAGAGTAAACATAAACCAAAACCAAACCCAAGCTTAATTTAATAATAACACAAATTTTAGTTAAGAGTAACTCAGTTCAGAGTCATGATCGTGTATACGTGGTCGTGGTCGCCATGAGTCAAGGTTGCCTAAGCATGCGTGCGTAAAAATCTCTGCTTTACATGTCCCAAATTACCTTTCTACATGATATTTTCATGAGACTGAGACTAAAACTATACACTAGCTGGATTTCTAAAGTAATAAGCCAAGTCAAACCAAAACGGTTGTGGAAATATAAGACATTTCCATTGTAAGTAGTTTTGGTAACTACTTTTCCACAAGTCTAAGGAAATTGAGGTTTATTTTTAAATTGTCTGTTGCTCCATTCAATGCGGAAACAGAGATAACTTTTAACCGCTGGGAGGCTTTGCTCCGTGTTGAGACAGACATTGAACAACAGATAAACATCACAATTTGATGTACGATGTACTTTTATGGGCACTTTTAATTGATGCTTCTAAAACTCTTTTTTATGATTTACTTGTTGCCAAGACGTGCGTCACAAGTAGTTGCTAGTTTAAATATTTCCTTACTTATCTTTGTCACCCTGTCACCTTCCGACCTTCTACCTCAAATTAGTCGTTGGAAGGTTTTTCGTTATTGAACATTTGCCGAGAGTTATCTATTCTAAACACTAACTCATTGTATAACTACAAAAATTGTATAGTACCTAGGGGTAGAAATTCTAACAACGTAGAATATTATGTAGTCATAAATCCTGAATTTAAATAGGCTATAATTCGAAGCAGACACCTTCTTTTGCTGGGTTAGAGTATTTAGACCTGGATATGAGATGACGTTATCAACCAAGACTCTTTCTAACTAAACATAAGAAATCATATTCAATGCCGGCTCCAAGGACTGTTTACTCATTATGATAGTTAAACTCTTGCTTATTCATGATGTCCATTAAATCTAGTTTTGCAATCTTTTTTTTGGCATGCCATTTCATTTCTTTGAGTTACTAACTAATGCAACGAAATACTCTGCACTTGTCCATCTATCCAGGTCATGGAAGTATGATTACAGAAATGGATAAAATCAGTTTTGCCAAACGTACTTTTTTGCTTTATGGTAGCGGAGGTGTGCAGCACTGCTTACATAATTAATTCGTATCTCAGCATAGCAAAACCAGTTTACATTTATGTTACTGTGGAACATTAACAAATAATAAGTTTCCTTTAGTGCTGTCTTACCCGGTGTTTTGGTTTTACCGTGTTTTATATTATTTGCCGGTAGCGGTGAACGTTTAACATTTAAGAACATAATAATTAATATTTTTGCATAGAGTCCCAAACGACGCCCGAACCTTGTTATTTTTTCGTGTTAAAATTATAAAAGTAACCAAAACTATAAAATAATTGATTACATAGATAATTGTAAAAATGTTGGTATTATTATTGTAAATCTTTTTCTCTATCAGTGGTGCTACTGGAAATGTTGGCTTTCGCCTTAGCCAGTTCACAAATTCCAAACACCGTCAATCAGGGTACTTTCAACTACTACGCTAACTCGCAACGTGAGTGATTTGGTATATATTTGGGAAAACCGGCGTGTCGAATTGTAAATTAAAATTTAAATATTCCCATTCCAATTACAGTAACGAAGATAGTGGAAATGTATAACAATGAGTGCCACATGTTTGTAGATAGGTAAGAGCGTAATTTCACATCATTAAATCTGTTTTTAAAACTTAATTTATGTTTCTTTTAACCTCGTTGACTGTTTGAAATTCAAAAGTGATGCATCATGGATCTATAAAACCCGACAGCATCAAATAAACCAGTTAAACTCAATACAATTCGAGCTACTTTTGGAAAGATGCTACGCAAATAAAAATTTGACACAAATGCACACAGGGGAAAGTGAGACTTCCGTAAATGAAACTACTATCAACTCAACCTTGAATTTAAACACTACCTTAAATGGTGAAGCGACGGAAAATTCGTTTAATTCAACCGACGGAGCACCATTTGTCTATCCAGGTGCAAATAATTCTAATGAATAAATCAGGGCCAAGTAAAATTAGATGCCTTTGATTTGCTGAATTAGCTGTAGATTTCAATCGAGTTCTTATAATATTTTGTAATACAGGAACGAAGTGGTGTGGGAAAGGTGACATTGCACAAAGTTATGATGATATTGGAATTTACGCCCATACTGACATGTGCTGTCGGGATCATGACAATTGCCCTGACAATATTCTCGCAGGGCAAACTAAGCATGGTCTTACTAACAACGCTTCTTTCACAAGGTAATAATTGAGCAATTAAAAATTGCAGTTGAAACTTAAAAATTGTCATGGCTGTTATAAAGAGTATTAAACTTTCAGCTCCCATTGTGAATGTGACGACAAGTTCTTGAGGTGTTTGCGGAGTGACAGTACCTTCAGTCAGCTTACCAGTTCAAAGATTGCTCAAATATATTTTAATATTCTTAAGCCACTTTGTTTTGATGAGAGACATCCTGTCAAGTCATGCCAAAGGCGAAGGATAACGTAAGTATTTCAAACCAAAATTTGATGCAATCTCCATACGATTTATACAATATATAGGTAAAAACAATTGATTCAAATAATTTTAGTGGCGAATGTGTCACTCCGGAGTACAACTATAGGGAGGGCAGACAGTGGCAATTTTTTCCTGCACAACAGTACTTTGCAAAAACAGTGAGGGGTTTGCTGGACACTTTCAACAGTGTCTTTGGACCAACAGAAGCTTCTGTCAATGATGTATTTTCTCAGTCCGGCAAACGTTCTGCAGCTATGCCGCCCGGGTTTTCCTTTTAGTGTCACTGATACTTAAGTATTATCTACTGATGCTAATAAATGCTAAAAGGCTTCCTCTTTAAGTGTTCCACTTTTAGCTTTATTAAATTCCGAGCTTTAAATTTAAAATAAATAAATAAATAACTAAATCAAAGAATTCGGAGTTATGTCATTGTTTTACAGTAAATTTTCCACATTCACCTTGCTACGGTCATTTATAGCATTACACTTGTTCATCGTACACATTTGTGTCTGAGTTAAACTGACATTACTGTTAGTAGTCTCATAGTCTTGGTGATTTTCATTCTTGTTAAATATTAGTTGAAACGTCGTGACTCCTGTTTGTGTGAAATTGCTGACTGCTCGAGTCTCTGACATAAAACGTGGACTGTCAAAAAACTGGTACAATGGTGGTCTGCTATGATCTAGTTTATATCTCTGGCAATGAATGTTGAGAAATCTATGAAATTAGAGTAATAATTTTCATCACAACTAGAGTCAATTTTATTGTGAGATGATGAATAAAATGTTTACCCTCCATATTCCTCGCAACCAATAATGGGGTGATCCTCTCTGAAGCATTTCAATCCGAACACACTAAAGAACAATGTACCAATTGTATGAGCTGCTGATTCCGGTGATCGTTGTAAACATTCTCTAAATTTAGTGTCACAGTCGCAATGGGATCTGAAATCGAAGTTGTCATTTGTTAAAATGTCTAAATCACTAGACAAAACTATATTAAACAAATTTGTTTCTCTTGGAACGTCATAAATACCTTGTGAACGGTGCCCAATTGCAAAGTTCTGGTATCTTTTGGTGACAGTTCCATCCAGCGATTGAGTCTGTGCAAGAATCTATAAAATCGAGATATAAAGAGCCAATTTCCCTATTAGCCTGCACATTGTTATACTAACAAGTTTTTACCATGTTCTCGGCAACAAATGTCTGTTTCCCGATAATATCCCAGATCCGTATCATTCTGAGCATTGTTTCCTACTCCGCAAAAGTGCGTACCTAAAATAGACATGATTTATTCATGCAAAAAATATTATTCGTCATTCGGAATGACTTTTATTAGAAGTTTTTTCAATTACCAGGATAAATGAGAAAAGACTTTTCATGTAGCTTAATGACAAACTGAGTGGCATTGATTTTTTCCTCTTGGAAGTCTTTGCAGAGAATTATAATGTCTTGAGCAGTTGTGCGATTCGCCCGAAATACGTTATTTTTTCGAATCAGGAATTTTTCCATAAGGCGCCTGAATTATAGAAGTTGACAGGGAATTTCATTGGATCGTGTATCACTTGACCCCAGTAGATTTTGTATTGTCTTCATGTTCTATAAAAAGTAGGCAAAACAACGGTGCTTGTTACCTGTCATCGATCACGTGACATCCCGTTTCTGGTGTAAGAAAGATGGCTTTGTCATACTCCATAGTCAAAATGACGGGATAATCTTCCCAATTCTCCAGCTCCGCACGAACACCACTTGATATGAAAATAAACTGGAGGCATGCTGAAATAATAATAGCACATCCAAAAGACTTCCACGACATGTTACAAGGAGCAGTTTACTTTGAATTGGTGAAGGACACATAAAATCACTTGAGTGAGATGTAAAAACTAAATGCAAAGTAAGTTTTCTGCGGGGATGCTTAGTTTGGATCACTTTGGTGGATCTGCTTGGCCCCACATGCGTGATGGTAGTGGCGAGTATCACGTATTTAAGATGGGAGTATATTTATAGAGTGGATCGTAACAAAAGCATTTATTTTTGCCTGATCCACTGAACAGTTAGGCGAGAGAAGCCCTTGGCAATGTCCTTAATGACAACCTAGACCTTGTCCTGTAAATAGGTTCAGGAACCAGGAAAACTTATCTAGGAGCAGTGACACAATAGCAATGCATAAGAACATTTAGGAGAATCGCTGCACTATATGGGCTATAAATTGTGATATGATATTCTGCTACATATCATCATCGCATGCGGTTATGAGCATTTACAATCAAATGGCGCAGTGGAAATGTCAAAAATGTCAAATTTTATTGTCATTCAGCCGACTCCTCATAAGCATAATAATGATGATTTTTTTTTTCAGTTTCATTTCCCTGCAATATGTTTTGAGTAACATTGAGAAAATATGAATTGCAGACATTGCATTTGCACACCGTAACAAAGCTGAAGCAATTGTTAGAGATTTTTAGCTAATGTACCGCTGCTACTGCGCAATATTTATTCTACTGTGTTTCATATGTTGGAAATTGGGATTTGACAGAAAATGTTAATTACTTTTTCTATAGATACCAATTTGAATTATGTGAAAGCAAAGATAATAAGCTAATAAAAAAATATGGTACAGCGTGCGTAAGGCATTATCATTCTCGCCAGTTGTTGACAATTATTAATTACAATTAAGAACTACAATGGACGCATAATGAAACCTACGCATAATTGTTTTAATAGTTTTGCCTATGGAAATTTTGCCGAACTAAATATAACATGAAAAAAATTGCGCCAATGTCTCCACAAAACAAAGACCGTTTCTTCCACTTAATAAAAAATGAAATGATTTAACATGAGTAGAATTTTCCAAAGTGTGCCATATGCCAGAGAGCGATGAAGATGCAAAGTCGATAACAGAATGTAATGTTGTATTTGATTACCAATATCTCATCTACTTGTAAAAAGCAAACGTTGCATTTAAAATACGGACAAAGCATGCAAAACCATTTCAAGCGGGTACTAACGAAAAACTGATGAAGGAAACTACAGGAGTAATTGCCTATAATGAAACAGCGTCAGCTAAAATATCGGCATTTTAAACCATTCAAATCTAACATTCCAATTTCATGTTTTTAAGAAGGAATAGCAAGAATCTTGAAGTGTTTACTCGAAAATGAGAGTCTAAAATTCTTCAATTTAATTCTATGCAGGCGAGATTTTTTCGTGGAATTCTCACATTCATTCACGGGAATGCCGAATGCAATGGCCTTTGCTTTGCTTGGCTCATACTATGGACTATGGCTTCTTGAAGTTACCAGCTTTAAAGTGTCTTACGTGGAAGCAAAGCTACGGCCATAAATGAAACATAAAATTAAGCATTCAGGTGTAATAAGATGCAAAAGAAATTTAATCTTTTGTCAAAAACAACTGTCAAGAACTGACAACTAACTCGAAGGATTTCTTATACAGGAGAATACATTACACATTAAAATACAGCAACAAATTTAGAAATTGTGAATAAGCAAATGAGTTTCCCATTGTTATAATTAAATAATTATTGTGGACCTGGGACACGGAATCAGTTGCATTGTAATATAATATATGTAAAAATCAGCTATCGATTGGTTTATCATTATAAAACTTTCTACAGCTCCCTGATTTGGTAAGACGCATATATTTTTTATCACTCATTATTTGCTGTGCTTAAACGCAAAGGTATACGTCATTGTTGTTGAAACTGGCTTCCTGAAATGATCTGTTAAAATCATCGCGCCGTTTTTTCTTAACCGATATTGACTTCAAGAAACGATTTAAACAATTTTAAAAAAACAATAACATAGTAACTGATTAAGTATTAATTAATTTGTAACAAAAATGGCTAACAACGTACGCGATTTTGTATACGATCCAGGTAATTTATTACCTTTACAATGGCTAAAGATAATTTTGAAAACATATCGAAAAAAATTATGGTTGTAAATTTTTTAGACTTCATGATAAATTTAATTATCAAAAAATATTGAGATTTAGCGATCTGATTTTTAAAGATTAATATTGAATTGAGATATTTCTTAAAATATTTAATACCTTCATTTGTATACAGTGCAGTTTATGAATTCTAACAAATTGTATAAATTAGTTTATAAACATTCTTGGTATAAACGATTGATTGATTTATTAAACGGCATTGCCTATTTTTTCAATTTTACTGATAGATGCCCTCGATTACGAGTACGACGACAGCGAAATCCCATTGATTCACCCGGACAACAGCAAGGAATTCCTTGCAAAACTTATCGAAAGCCGGATAGCTCTTGAAAGGTATAACGCCAAAAGGCAGAGAACGTTGGAGGAAGAACCGTACAGTTTAAATTATCTGATGGGCGAATGGACTAAACTCCATGGCCTTGTGCCTCCTTTTGATGCCAACCTTAGTATGTCCATTGAAGAGAGAGGAAGTTCTGTGGATGGACAACTTAAAGCCAATGCAGAATCCAGGATTGTCTTAGAAACCGAGAATGTCAAGGATACCGAGGGGAAATTCGGAGGCCATTGTAATAATAATGTATCCGGCAACGGTGATCATAATCACATTGAAAAATGTAATGTTTGCGCATTACCGACAAACGTGAACAACGAAATCTCTGACGCTGCGAAACGCCGATGTTTCACTGAAACGTTCAACTGCGCCCCGGACTGCAATGTTGACATGCATGGCAATGGCAATGTTTGTGAGATTGTTGGAGACATGCACGAAAACGTTGAGCCAACTGGAGTTGTAATTCGAAGCAGGGACAGCGGCTATCACTCAGAAGCATCTCCAGAAATATCTGACGAGGATGTAACCGTTTCCAACAAATCTGATATGGAGTTGGATAATCATTGTGTTTGCCAAAACGATTGTTCAACAATTTCAATGAACTCGACAAAAGAGTTTCAAGAAGATGAATTTGTCGGGATGCCAACTTTGGAAATTGCTGGGCCCTTTGACAGGATGTGTGGTGGCGATGAGGACGAGCCACCAATTCTTTTTCGATATATTGACTAACGTTATTAGTAAGTATAACTAATTAAAAGTATTTTCGAACTTGTTAATTGCATTTTGCATTGGCATTGTAAGAATGTAAATACATAATAATTTCTGTAGATTCTCTTACGACCAAACGCATGGATCGATTTTATGGACACCGACGTAGTCAGGAAAAGCTCACCATAGGAGCTCTTTTACTGCATTGACTTTTTAAGTTTCAGATGAACTAATTTTCAAATATTCAAATCTAACATTCAGTTTTCCAAGACGGACTCGCAGGCAGTGAATTTGCAATATCTTCGTGTTATTATTTATCAATTATTTATCTAGCATTTTATTTGAATTTACTCGGTATTTTTGTTATATAAAAATATAACAATTTGTAAAAATACCGGTTTACGTAATTGTAGTACTATATAAATCTAGTGATATAGATTTATTTAGTGATTTATTTAATTAAACTAGTAGTACTGTTAATGATGGTTTTAAGTGGTGTTTTTATTATTGAAGAAAGCTTAAATTTTTTTAATTGGCTTGCATAACGGTTGTAGCTTCAAACGCAAGCTACAATTAAATTCATTGCCGCCATATCCGCATATTTATTTGGTTTGGCTACTTCATGTGTTAATTATTTATAGTATAATATTTAGAAAGAGGAATATAAATAAATGTTACTGGTGAGCGTCAGAATTAATTTAATAGGGCAGCATTTTATTCAACGTTAAAATTAAAAATAAAATTATATCACACTACAAACATAGAATTTGATTTTTTTTTTGCAATATTACTTCCTTACTATATTTATGTACTAATGCTTGTATGAACATTGTTCATCGGGCAACGGACAACCTTGTGGATGATTAAATTGAAAATAACAATTTCTGGTTTTAATTTTATCCCGACCTGAGTCACTGACATTATTTATGTCATTTGCAGTGGGAGTTCGAAGCTTTACAAAATTCCCATTAATAACAAATAAGTGTCTATTGCTTTTTACTAACGTCCTTAATCCATTACCTTTGCCCTTCATCATTCCTCTTTCCTCGAGAGTTAGCTCGTTGTTAATTTCAGCGAAAGTTAAATCTTCCCTCCCGGCGTACCATCCTGTGAACGACGACCTACTGTGCTCTATCTCTTTCAACAATATCAGAAATATTTTGTGCACTATCTGATTTGACGATTCACGGTTCAATTTTGGAGATTCTTTAGCACTTTCTTTTGTCCTGGGAATAAATTTTGACGGGCTTTGCTCGGAAACGTCACTTTTTAGTTGCTGCATGTATTCGTCGACGTGACCACTAATCACTCCTTCACTGAATTTTCGACTCGATTCAATACCTACTAGACAAATATTCTTCGTCGATGGAATACGAAGTTTATCACAAGTGGGTTGGTATCCAAACATATCTCCTACGTGACAAATGTACTCCAAATAATTCTGATAAACGCTAGAACCAGGAAATTCTCCACGGCGTTGGTATTTATTAAAGAAGTCAAATGGACAACAAGGAATTATGAAAAATCCAGAAGCTTTTAATCGTCGAGCTACCAGTGGTATCCATGGAGTAAGCTCATCTGAATGATTGCCAATAAGCCATAATGCTCTCTCCCTGTCGCCGGAACACCCATACTCGGATATCAAATCTTCCATTGAGTGTGGCTCAAAGGTACGTTCCTATTGAAAATCAATAGTTGAGTACATACATCATATTAATTTGGACTTCATATAATAATAATTGTTTAATATAAAACTAAAATTGATAAATAACATACAATTAACTTCAAACTAATTTCCGGGTTGCTATGTGGAATTGGAGCGGAAGAGTGTGTTTGGCGGCATTGTAGTAGTAGATCTGCGATAGTCACTCTTTGATCCTGTTCCTGTAGGCTTGACCATAACTTTCTTCTTCTGATATCAAACCCAACTACATTAGCCGACTGGGCGAATAATGATAGTGCTTGCGACAGAAAGTAGCACAGTAGCCCATTTCCGCAACCAAAATCCACAATATCGATTTGGCTGGCATTGTTGTTGGGACGATATAAATTACTTTCTCCCATGATGAAAGCGGCGATATAAGCTGCGATTCCAACATCCTCGTGGACAAATTTTACTGGATCCGTGCATTCTTGCCATACCTATTAAGAAGAAAATACTTTTCGAAATACACACAAAGCGGTTTCCATGTTTGATAAAAAAAGTTCTAGAACTAAACTGACCTCCTTGATGTACTGAGCTGGTCCAGCTTTCAAAAGGTCACTGAAAAGCCAGTATTTCGAGTTAGGCACGTAGCTAAGAGGACGGGCCCGAAGTCGTGACAATGTAGGTGGTTCTGAAGTGTACTCATCGGACATCCATTCAAGAATTTTAGTCACAACATAATTTTTATAATGATCAAAGGGGTTGCCTGGGTCAGCCTCTGATGCTCTCAGGTAAGGTGTTATTGTTAGTCGTACAGTTTTAGTCTTCACAAAATATTCTCCCCGAATTCCAGTGTATGGAGAGGTTTGATTTGGAAATGAATCAGGTACTACATCGACAATATGGTTCTGGAAATCTACAATATGGAGAACACAGCATATTACATTGGGCAATCAAATACAAACTGACTAAGAACTTCTCATTTCTCACCCCAAGCTTCATGAACCCGAGACGTCCATCCCAACTTATTATCTTTTAACGGCTTATGATGAATAAGACGGTAAAACTCTAGACGCTTAAATTTACTACTAGGATCTGTCAGCAAAGTCACAGTAACATCCTGCAGAGATCCACTGAATTCTGCGGGATGCACTGTGTGTGTGCATTTTCCCTCGTTGTAAATTGAAGAATACAAATAATCGAAAACACTACTCACATTTACATTGTTCAAACGCTTGCTGCGTTGAGGTTCAACAGAATCATAGACAATGTCCGTGCTCCGAATTTGAGGTACTAATAACTCGGGACGTGAAGTGAAAGTTGACAGGGCATTGTAGAATTTAAATATAGTTGAAACTGGGGCCTCTATCACAAACGGTTCTGAACAAAAAGTATCAGATTCCGATTCATGTTGTGTCCTTCTTAGCTCCTCCTCCATTGTTGCCCACTTTGTACTGAAAGTAAGAGACACATTGCAATTGCTATGAATGAATTGCTATGAAGTTTCAATTTTTGATAACGCATGGTACATAAATCAGAATGTCTCACCTTTTTCAAAACCCACTCGATATCTTTAGCGGCTTGATTTATTATCTGCGCTACTCTTTCGGGATCAGTCTCATCAGCGTGCTGGTTGAAACTCTGTTACATGAGAAAGACATCATTATTAAAATAGAGTATTTTGAAGCACTAAATTGACAGTCTGTTAGTCCAAATACCTGTCGTATGTGATGTTTGTAATATTTGCCGACCTCCTCGTTCGGTAGTCTTTTACATTGGCGCAGAAGGAACCTGTACAGTGACGTGGGGGTGTACGACGCCTTTATTTGGACAGCACCGGTGCTCGTTCCCACTGTTGCTTTTGCTAACAGAAGGGAATTCCTAGTCAGGACCATTACGTGGACCAACTCGAAAAATTTCCTACTCCTGTTAAAACTAATCCGAATGGAACTTTAAACCACTATTGTTAGAACTTTAAACTTATGTTAGTTAATAAGAGTCAGGACGGAGCTACAATATTGATGAATTAAAAACACTAAACTTCATAATCATTAAATCACGATCTTACTTCAACAGTGGCTAATTACTGCCGAAAGCCGAATTCAATATGGCAAAATGGATCGTTTTTATTATTATTCCTCTTCCACACAGTCACATTTTCGGTCCATTTTTCTCCACATTTCCTTTCGCTCCTTTCTCGTCACCTGACTTTTCGGGCAGGGCAAGGGCAGCGAAGTTGAGCGGTAGCGGCTTCTCATTGGTTTGATTGGTTGGCTGAGCTGAGGCCATAGGGAATTACCATCACAAAGCACTCACTTCATTTGAAGACATGAATGTATTTCATGTCATTATAAAGCCGAGACATGATTACGGGGCGGCGGGAAGTACGTGCTCGAAATCTGGTTTAACTATGGGATAGCATGAGGAGGCAAAGCAACAACAAAAGATTAGTGAGAGGAGGAAAAAAACATTGCGCTGGATTCGTATAAACCACTCGTGGATCCGGATCCTCAGCCTGAGTCAGTCGTCATCATCATCGTCACTTTTCACTTTGTAATGTGTTCGTGTTATGTTGTTGAGCCTTTTCTGTTCAACTTCAAACATTGAAATCGACAAATCTCCGCCGATTCGTATCGCGAGTCTCTTTGTAAAACAAATCAGGCATCAGCATAGCTCTGCTTCTGAGAGCGCCGGTGTAGTTAATTAAATGTTAATTCTTCTTTGTTTTGTGCCAATTATTTGTCATTACTATATTTGCTGATTGAGCTTTTTATTTTACATTTATTATTATTAATTGTCTGTGACAGTCAGATTTTTAAAAGCCTAAGAGATTATAGTTTTTGGACTGGATGTAACTTGTGACAGTCAGTGATTAGTTAGTGGAGATTCGAGAGCTCGGGAAAATTAGATTTGCAGAGGAAACGGAAAAGTAGGAGTAAAAGTCGCGGCAGTCACGGTTATAGCTTCCGGTTGAGTGAGTTTATGATTACGTATGATTTGTTACTCTTGACCGTTGGAATTCTTCCACTTCCAATTGGGATTTGAAACAACTTTCAATAAACATGAACGACAACGCGGTGGTACAAATACAGGTAGGCAACAAAAACGTTTTTACTGTATGAGTAATTCGACTTGATTCGATACTTGAAGCGGCGAATTAAATAGTAGTGGTTGTGAAACGTTAATGGTTAAAGGAACGCCTGATTTTAGAATTTATAAAACATCTCCTTTCTGTATTGTTAGGAACGCTTGAAGGCGGTTCATCAACTTGTTGGACATGACCTTCCTATTGAACATAATCGAAGTAACACTTCTGTAACCGCAATCAATAAGTTCCAGGACAAAATTAAACAGGATGAAGGCAAATTGAACAATATGAGTAAGGTAGGTAAATTTGAGACTAGAGATGGCATTTCCATATACGCCTATTTGAATTAAATGGAATTGGAATAATTGGATACAAATCATCCTGTATTTGTATTAAATCCCAATATAGCAGAAACTGAAGACGTTGTATTCTACTGCACTAGTCGACGCTCAAGCTGAAGAGCAGGTGCTTCGGAAAGCCTTGGAGAAGATTTATGAGATACGTAATATCCGGAATGAGCGACGAATTCAAGTGAAGCAATCTGGAAACAAGGAAACTATTCGACGTGGAGCACTGATGAAAGCTTTACAAACGTCAGCCCAGACATTGCCACTGTGGATTGGAAAGCCAGGTGAAAAGCCACCTCCACTTTGTGGAGCTGTTCCTGCTGAACCGACTTATGTTGCAAGGGTCGGTGACATGGTAGCAGCATTACAAAGGTCCCCAGAGGGCGATGACAACTGGATTCTCGCTGAAGTTATTCATTACAACGCAACCACAAGTAAATATGAGCTCGATGACATTGACGAAGAACAGAAGGAAAAGATTACTTTGAGTCGACGTCGTGTGATTCCACTTCCCTTGATGAGAGCCAATCCAATAACTGATCCTGGAGCCTTATTTAAAACTGATAGCATTGGTAAGACAAATATAACTGGCTGCAGGTAGCATTAAGATAATTCTTAAGTGATTGCTAATTAGATTTTGTGTTGATTTTGACAGTGATGGCTTTATACCCACAAACTACTTGCTTTTATAAGGCGGTGGTAAGTGCTCCTCCAGAGACACACAATGATGAGTACGAGGTGCTTTTCGAAGATTCTTCCTATTCTGAGGGGTACTCACCGCCTTTAAAGGTAGCTCAACGGTACGTAATTCCTCACCGCGACAAGAAGAATAAATTTTAAATATTCCTTTATGCTGCATTTTTCATACTGAATTAGAACATTAGAAGGCAAACAATTTTGCTTCATCCATAATCTGTACTTATATGTACATGGCATTTGGCATTGGCATGGAGTATCACATGAAAGAATTAAGTTGCTTTTTCCGGATCTGCATTTATTTTGAAAAATATTTGTAAAAATTAAATCATAACATATAATTAATAATGTTCTAATTTGTATAAAATTTAAGATTTTCGATTGTTTAGCCATATGAATTTTGTGGACCTACGACCTAAAGTCTAAATAAGGTACAATCTGTAAAGCAGGAAAATGCTTGGTGAGGAGAACCAAAAGGATTTTTTTAGTATTCCCTGTGAATTCGAGGAATATAACTTGTAACTTGTTTGAATGCATGTACTCATTTTTTGCTTTTTTTACTTATTGTTTGATTTTCAGAACTTTTAGGAAAGCGTAAGAATAATCAAATTAAAACTTATTCCACGGTAACACGCAGGATTTTTCTCTGTGTGAATCGCATGTAGCTATTTTTGTAGATACTTGTATTTTATAAGTTTTAAAACATAAATGAAGCTAAGTAAGGTTACGGAAATTACGGCGGACGCAAACAAATTTGATGCTTCATGGCTCAAATACAATGTCTGCGTAATGGATCACAAAGTAATTGTAAAATAAACATATTCCGTTCTTTTTAGTCGTTTATCTAGTAGTCACAATTTTAACTTTGTACCTTAATCGTAGATTATTTTATTATTATACTACTACTAGCAGTAGATCTGTTTAAATGTAGAAGTAACATAGAAATAATTTTCTTTTCGTATGTAAGCTTATTAGTGTGTGGAATGATACTTCAAAATTTCAGTTATTTGTTGTATGTAGAATTAATGATTTAAACAATTTGCATGAATGAATTTGGGATATTTAGGTTATGTTTGCAAGCCAGTCTTCCAGTGAGTCATGTGCGTACATGATATTAATAGCTTGTTAAAACTAATCAGTATTAAAATTATGCGTGTAACTTTGTGCTTAGTCTGATAGCTTCTGAAAGCGGTGATTTTAATTTTAAAACTTTTAGCTTTTTCTAAGCATGATGCTTGATTATGTTACTTATTTTAAAAAAGTAAATGATTGTTTTATTCACAACATTCAATTTTGATTAAACGCGTATGCTTATAACATACTGTTTACTGACGTGTTACTAGTTTTGTGTGAGACTGTTTGCCGAATAATGTGAATGCAAAAATACCTGAATAGTTACTCATTATTTCAGCGTGAAAGGTAGTTACTTTTCTTCCCTTCCGTTCGCCATTAAAAAAGTCATCAAAGTATAAAACTGTATATAAGTAGGATAAGGGTATGCTCTATGTAAAGTGTAAGTAAATTGCATGTTTTGCTTATTTTATTTGTGGCTACAATTATATACGAAATATTAAACGTTCGCCAATACATTCTTATGTGGAAATGTACGATGTTGATGTTACTACAATAACTAGAATAAATTATAGAATTTTTATTCACTCCCGAGTCCCAACTATAGTGTGACGTGTGAGTGACACGATTGCATGAGAAACATTTCTATTTCAAATAAAACTTATAAAAGTTGAATGTAACTGAACGTTTTTTTGCCATCCTTCAATAAAATAATGCATATTATTTCGTTTATTATAGTTTCAACGATTATATACTTTTATTTTATTCTACTATTTACATTCGAAATACCTCAAATTTGATTTGGAATAAAAATGATTGTTGTTCTACTTCTATGGAGATGCTTATGTAGAAAAAAGAGTTTATGATTACAATTTAACACCATCGATAATATATGCGATTAGCTGATATAGTACAGGACATGTAAAATTATCATAAATATTGAATTACTTTAACAGAATGTTATTCAACCAATAGCATAAAAGATCAACAGGAACGTACACACTCCAATAACTATCCCAACAATGATAGAGTCCTTGCGTTTCTTCATACTGATCTTGTGAATCAGATTGTTGAGAGTTGGGAAGCGGCTAGTGATGTCATTCATGCGTGACTGGAACCTCTTGAAAGCAGCCCGTTGGTTTACCAAACCTTCCTTGGTCTCAATTGCTATACTGATTTGTTCATCCACCATTCTTTCCGAGCTGTAAAAATTGGCATTAAAAATTGTTCATTCATATTTCAGCAGTCACATTGATTCAGTTGTCGAATATACAAAATATTAAACGCATAGTACACTGACCTAACGAGATGGTCGCGCTCCTTCATGTACAAATCTACACGTCTGTTCAAAGAAGTCTTGGCCGCACTAAAATATTTAAAGATAAGTTCAGATTTAGAAACTAAATTAAGACACAGTTAAAAGTTATTAATTTTAACTCACTCATTTTCTTTTTTTCCACCATGCAAAAGTTCCTCTCGTTCTTTACGGCTTCGAAGATTGTTTTGAGTTTTCCGAAACTCTTGAGTATAATCCTGAAGAATGTCGCGGTGCCTTTGAAGGGTATGTACAAGTGCCGGTGTTGCAATTGTAGGATTTCCAATAGAAATCTCATTCATCCTTTCGTTTACTTCACTCAGTCTTTTCAGCAAGACATCGATTTCTTCAGACAGCGACTCGAACATGCGACCTCCAGATGACAGCAATGGCGCCGTATCACTGCGTTTGATTCAACATGTGTCAACTGTAAAACTTTGATCGCCACATGTTCTCTGATGTTTTAAAGTTTTTCTTTATTTTCATGAAATATTACCTATCAGACGCCACAGTCATTGTCGTAGTATTAGCTCCAATTTTGCTAAAGGACACCAATTTCGCGTCAATCTCATTTTCCAAGAAGCGTGCCTCCCGTCGCAAATCTGTAAGAACACAAGTACTTTTATTAATTACAAGTCTAACGCTAAACTTCAAAGAGAAACAAAATTTATTTTTAATGAACTGATTCAACGTTTCAACTACTGCCGTACCTTCCCAGACTTTCTTCTCGTCCGTCATCTTTTCCTCCGACATAAAGTAATCTACCTACACAAGGTTTTATCCGCTTTTGAATTGAAAATCTGACGTACACTGAATTCTTTAATTAAATTTTTAAATTTAGGCACTTTATCACATTCGCAATAAATATTGTGTAAAAAATCAATTGTCTCGCTACTATTTACGAGAACAGTTTTGCTGCTGGTGACAAGACAAACTAACATCACCTCTTCCGTATCGTCATCATCTTCTCGTCAACAACGTCAACACTAATAGAAACTGAGAAAGTTTAAAGGCAACAACAACGCAACGTCACTTGTGATGATGTAACCATACGCTGCTGCTGCGTACTTTACTTGCCTCTTACTTACTTACTTGCTTTTTACTTCTTCGCAGCGAGTATAAAAACGAATCACAGTCACGAATTGCAACTGCATCAGCTGTCTCGTCTCTCCTTTGATTTTGTAGTTGGTGCTACTCAAACTTTACACGCTCAGATAGAGTTCTTTGTGCTTACATGACGGCGACGTGGAAATTGTAATTTCAGGATTGGACGCGCGCAGACCGTTCAGACCGTTCCAATGGCTTCCAAGCGTCAGCATGAATCTTTTACTCATTACTATTACTGATCAACTTCAAAGATAGTGGAATAACTCTATACACAATTATAACGCATTAAATAACTAAACTGGAAGCAAAGGAAAACAAAATGCTTTAAATTCGCTTTTGAAAACAAATATTTTCAGAGAGAATTTTGTCAACAAGCCAAACTGAGACAAAACCTTCCAAACCAATTTCAAATCAGTTGTCCAAATATTTGAGCTGATTTCTCCTATCGATTTACTTTGACATTGAATTAATGCATAATTTACATAATTTCAACAAAGTATGGTAAAAACTTCATCCCTGCAAACATGCAAATTATATGACAAACGGAATCGTCGTACTTACGATTGTAATCTTTTATGATATGCAATAATATTATTTATCTGAAACCCAAACTACATTTTGCTCAAGCTTTTACGCATTTATAGTGATTTTTCCTTTGCTACATTGCTGAAATACTCTTTCATTTTACTCCACAACATCAGTTGGTCACGGTTTTTTATTCATGTTGAATAAAGTATTAAAAATTATCTGTTGGGGTTGGGATGGAATATGTCTAGCAGATTAGAGTTTTGTCTTTGTTGACGGCTCACAGTCAGACTAGACCCAGGGTTACATTTGTGCGCATCTCTTCTCTCTTGAGGAAACGAAGAAACGACTGCGACTGCGACTCTAACAATTTTGGAAAAGACGAAAAAACTAGGGTCGAGAATCAAGAAATAAGAAAAGCGTTTGCTCTTGCTTTATACTTACTTGAACACTTTGTTATTTTCGTTTACTCCTTATATATTTGTTCGTTGATTTAGGTTGTTTTCGACATGTCATTCGTATGGCGTAGTTGATCAGCTCAATTTGCTTGCACTTGTCTTCATCCGGTATTCGGGTTATTCCCTAAAAAGCTAGGGATTTGGGATTTTGGGATTGTGATTGTGAATGTTCATGTTGTATGTGTGAATATTTCCTATTACACACATGAGCAATGAGAGCATGAACATTAGCAACAGCCTACAGCAGCAATGCTTGAAAGTGTTCATGAAAAGAGGAATCAAGGGCTGGCTGATATGATGAAAAAAGCTTACTGAGCTGAGCGGTCGCTAAAATTGTCCGTTAAAACATTTTTGAGCCTTTCCCTTTGCAGAGTTTCGTTACATCTTTCCTTTTTTAATCCAACCCTTCCCTTGGTCGGCATTATACGATGTACAAAACATTTCACAGTTCAAACTTTGAAGTCGGCTTGCGACAACGGAAAATTGTGTTTGCAATTTCGAGAATACGTTACAATATTATTTTAATGCACCCATCCCTTTGTTGACTGGAACTCTAAATTATCAATTAATTAAGGTGCATCGCCATAACCAAAAGGTTAGTAATTCATTAATTTTTTCATAGAATTTAGTTTGCGTTTAACTAAAGTAATTCGAAAATAATAAAACGTTCACGTTCAAATCTAATCGAGTTATCAGTCCGTTAGAGCCGTTAGCGGTTAAAACTAATTTGATCAGAATGATAATTGAAGGTTAGTGAGTATAATGATTTGTTTATAAATTCTTTACATATTTTTTTGTAAAGTGAAATGAGAGCTGACAAGAGAAGTTTTTCTTTCACCTGGATGCGAGGCCAGCAGAAAAATAACAGTGGACCTGGAACAGACTATGACAATCCTGCGGTTACAAATGACACGGGTGGCTTTACACACAGTCTCAGATCTAATTCATCTAACTCCAGTTGGTACATGACTACGGCATCCTCCACTTCCTCCAGTAGTGGGGTCAGCAGCATGAGTGAGTCTTCGTCAGTCACATCGACTAACACAGAACCAAATGTTGACAAACGTGGAAAAGAAAATTCGGGTTTGTCAAAACATGATAACAATAGCAAAGGAGCGCTTCGACGTCTGGGTAGTTCTTTCACCAGATTTGGAACAAAATATTCCATAATTGAAGACGACGACGAAACAGTCCAATCATCTGAACATGAACCCACCACATCGATGGAAATGGAAGTTGCTGCTCCAACTCCAGCAGTTCAAGTTCAAGTAACCGATCCAGAACCATTGAAGGAGCCGGTTCATTTTGACGAGGATGGAAATTTTATTGGACGATCTGGGAAATCTAGCTGTTCACGCCGGAAATCAGCTTCTGGAGGTGCGACTAACACAACTTCATCGTTTGGCCGACGACTAAACAAAACAGTTCAAGAAGTGAAGACGTCATTTGGAAATTTCTCACAGGTTAAACATTTGTCATGACATGTTTAAAACTTATCTGAAGATTCCGTCAAAAATAGAACCGTTGTTTAAATATTTCTATAATTATAGAAATTCAGACGATCAACACGCAGACGGTATCGAATGGGTCCCCCTGGAACCCCGCTAACCGACATAACGCCTACGCGGAGAATTTTAGGTAGAACTCCTACAAAACTATACAGTCCTTTCGGAATTGGATTTGATTCTCCGGCTATGAAAACTCCTAAGCGGTAATATTAATGTTTGCATAATAAATGCGGTCTTCTGTTTCATGCATGTTAAATCAAAATAATTTCTTAACTTTTACTCTATATTGTTTAGGCTGGACAGACCTTCAACTCCTCGGCTAACTCGGGTAAATATTACAATTTAACGCTTAATATTGACCGATAAATTGTCTATTGAATGCAAATAGTAAACTATTAAATACTAAAATGCTTTAATGTAATATACATATACTAAATAAAAGTCTCGTTTATTTTTTTAGAGGAGTGTCACTTCTGGATTGGTTTACAGTCCAGCAAACAACTTTGGAAAGGATTTGGCTGACGCACGACGTGGAATGGAAGATTTTCACATTTTATCAAGAGATATTACAAGGAGAAGTGTTCGGTTTTAATTTCACATGTTCAGAAGAATGCGTGTGAATTTTTTTATTGTGCTTAAATGACAAGTAGCTGTAAATAATTGCAGGAAATAATGCCCTAAAATTACTCAAAGATAAACACTAATATAAGTCATGTATTTCCCTGCATGGGAATGTAACGTCGATCTGATCTTATCTCTAGCTCTTCCGCCACGATTAGTTTAAGATAGTCTATGGATAGAGAAAATCACAAGAATAACAAGGTTTAGGTTTCTTTCCCCTGTGGTTTAAATTAATATAAAATTAAAATTACGACTTC
>VYYJ01000195.1:0-85176 GCA_021029165.1 Cyphoderus albinus
AATTATAAATTATCCATTGTAGTATTGTGTGTTTATTTGTTGGTTTATGAATCATTCATTCATTTAATACTAATATCAGCAAAGCATTAATCCAGGGTAGAAATAATCAAGGTCCGATTTCATATTTCCATAAAAGCGTTTTACTTTTACTTCCACGTTTTCATTTAATATTTCATTGGAGTTTTGAGGAGTGAGCATCCACCAACCCCACAAAAATGAGATATGGATACCATGTTATTTTAACATTTGTATTAAAATTTGTTGGATTTTCGATTTCTTCCGTCTGCCTTTCCGCTGAAGAATTCAAGTTATTGGTTTTTACTTACTACTGTGCAGAAAAAGTCATTTGTGTTTTCCACCCGATAAAAGATTGAATGAAGGAAAAGCACATTTTGTTATTTAAAAAACTTCATTTTCTGCTGGAGTCCTTCAATCTTCAGACACTTTTGTTTTCTGCCTGTGGAGACAGTGAGTTACCCCAGGAAGTTCCTGAGTCAGCATAATAAAAGTGTGTCATCATAACATCAATACAATAACTATAAAATATATGCACTTCAGCTCTGAGTGCGACCTTTAAATGACACATTTGAAGGTCGCATGACAGAAGGGGCACAATTTCATTATTATTATTATTATCTTGATCATTTTTACAATCTTGTGTAAGTAATATGCATCCCCATCGTATGCTAAATTAGGTTTCTTGAAAAGGAAGACGGCAGAAAGTGAGACCCGGATGATTCTATGCAGCAGTCGTAGAGTAAACCATTTTCCCTCATTCACTATATAAAATGAAACATTCTGAATTCTGATTTCAGATATCGCAATATCACAAATATGTGCGAGATTCCGCTCAATAAGAAATAAAATCTATTTAAATAAGAGTTGTGGCCTTGAGAGAAGTCAAAGTTAAGAAAAATTCAATTTTTACTACGCAGTGCTATAAAGTATTATTACTACGAAACTAAAGGAATCCCAATACTCATTTCGTTTAATGATTATTTTGTATTCGTTGCAAAAATTGTTAAGCCCTTATGAAAGAGGTGAAGTTTGTTATGTTAGATAACTCATTCCATAGATTGGAATTTGGCTCAGATGATATGAATGATTTTTTTTTAGATAACGTAAAATGGAACTAAAAATGAGAAAAGTCATAACATAGAAGTGAAAGGCTAAATGTTGTATTCTATTATGTTCAGATGAATTGAAGATGATAATACAAAGGGGGTGATGATGTTGTACAATTTAAAATAAGTTGCTTAACGAATGCAGCTCAGCATCCATTTTATCTCAAGGGACCATACATAGGAATAGAGTGGAAGAAGGGAGCTCATTATTATTCCAAGATGAAGGATCGTTTCACATTGCATATGAGATCAGCAAGTCTATCCGAGGCTTTTCGAGTCAAATGTGTAATATTTATTCGTTACGGATTCTCCAAGGAAAAGGAAATACTGTTTAATGCAAACCAGTTTCTCAAACACGAAGGAACAAAATGGGAGACAAAGAAGTGTCTATACAATGTACACAGTGCAAAAAAGTAACACGTAATATTCTAACCCCCGTCTGCTGCTCAAAAAAGCACCCTTCCGCAATATGAAGGTCTCAAAACACTGTAACATGGTAAGTCATCACATGACATCACATGTTATGTATTCCATCCAATAAATATGCGAAAAATCCCCAGAGCAGAACCCTATCTCTGGTGAAAAAGATAACAGGAAGTTATGAGTATGCTTTCTTGTCTCTTTAAAAAAACAAATTTCGTATGCAGGAAAATGACATAACATTTTTGTATCGTTCCTTGCTTGTCTTTATCCTATCAATTTTTTGCTTCAATTTGATTCTGAATCTTATAACATCTTGTGTCCTTTTTGAACGGCAAGGCAATGGGAATCGCGGTTATGTCCAGCTTATGAAAATGTTTACGTTATGCAAAGCCGAAAAGCTTCAAATTTTTTCTAACTGATCGCATATCGATTCCTTTGCGCGTTACTGAACAACATCTTAACGTACCGTCTACACTGCCCACATTCTATGCATCGTTGAGTTCTGCAAATATACCAACATTTTATTTATTTATTTTCTTGTTGACTTACACACGTCAGACAGAATCTTCAAAAAGATAAGTACATTTTTTTGCATTCTAAGCAGTTGACAAAGATGCCCATTTTTTCTAGGTAGCTGTGGACGGTGGACACATTCTTGACTATCCACGACTATGCTCACCAAAAATTCCAGTGTTGATGCGATATCATCGAAAATAGTGCTGATGGAATCCGGGTCATGAAATATTTTTATATGTAACAGCATTTTTCAAGTAGAAAATGATAACGCAATGATAGTGTGTTGCTTTTGCTTACGAGTTGGCGATTTTTTTCTCCTGTAGTAAAAATAATACTTGGAGACAGAAACCAGCTTGCTGTGCTCTCACTTCTAGTAGTCTCGAAGAAAAATTCACTTCCGTTGTTCCATTTTCCTTCCATTTTTCACATTACATTGGCGGAATGCTTTAGTTGCAAAGTTGGCGAGATTCATCTGCTTTATTTAAAACTAATGCATACCAAAGAATAGAAAAACTTGGAAAAACTTGTATTTTTCCCCTTTGAGAAATAAATAGAAGCTGGAAATCGCTGATAAGATGAGTTTCTTTCTGAAGTAAAAAGAATGTAAAAGAATTCCCTAAAAGGGTATTGTTGTATTTTTTCCAATATAAAAATCAAGGCTGAGTTTGAGCTACACGATACATACATGAATGTGCGTTGTTCGTTGTAGGTAGGAGCTCAGCCAGGGAATGATTTCGAAGGAAGCCACTACTAGTTGAAACCACCTATAAATCACACTGCATGAAATTGAACCAAACGACTCGTACAATAAATTATTTTCTCCTCTTATAAAACAGAATTCTACTAGAAGAGCAAGAAAACATTTTAAGGACTGCAAAAAAAAATCTATACAAAATACAAGAGTTTTTAATGAAAATTCAAGTGAAAGGGTTATATATTTTTTAAGTTATGCAAAAATTGACAATAAAGGCGTACTTGTGTAGTTTCTATTTTTAGATGTACGGCAATATTCTTTTTTGTAGACTATTCCAATCCACGAGTTATTTCCCGGTTTTAGCAGTGAAATTAAAAACCCTGACCAGAAAAATATGAGGTCTTGCTTTAACCATTTTTTTGGGCTTCTTATAGACTTTTTATATAAATTCACCTGAAGAAGCTATTGCTAGAAGCCATTCGTTGGTACCTAATTTTCGCAAAGAGTGAAAGTTAAGTGGATACCTGGCAAAACGTATGGACTGAAAGGGAATTATTGCATAGACAAACTGATCAGGTTCGCAGATTTTGTACCATTCTTCATCCTTTTGTTCGTTGCAGATCAAATTTCCCCTTGTTATTTGGCTTATTTGTCTACTAACCAGAAATGGATAAAGAGTCCAAAGCCGAATGTCTGTGCTTGGGGAAAGAGAGAAAAATAAAGACGGGTACTTTTTTTGTTCACAGCTGAGCTGCAGCTCACTTGTGTGTACTTTTCTAAACCGAAAACACGCGGCGCACGGACGCATTCAGGCAGTTCGTGATGAATTCACATAAATCCGTTCACTTCAACGCCCTGAAGGAAGGTAGTACGGGGAAAGAGAAAGCTTTATTTCTCTCTGTCTACGAGACATGTGAGAAATGATCTTTTGGACACATTTGTTCTGCTCCCATGCATAAAATATTATGCAACCCGGTCTTGGTCTTGGATTTGCTTGAGTATAGAATAGGAAAAGTATGGCTTATGCATGCAAAAGAATCCCAGTCATCTTTTAACCATATTTACCGATAAGGAAGAGAAGAAGTTACTAGTGAAAGACAGCGGGATTATGGAGCGTGCATCTGGGGCTGGCAGAAACCTAGTCACACACAGGAAAACACGTTCTCATATTGAAATATTCTCCTCCTATTTTAGTTTGGCACAGCATTCATCACTCACTCAGCGAACTCAGTGAGTCACACGGAGCAGAGAAGACTGTTTATAAGAATTCATTGCTGGACATACATAAGTAATAAGTAAACCACACGATTTCTCCCTGAACTATAGTCTCATGTTACTTGTCTCTTCTTTTCTCCACGCATATACATTCCGTTTTAGATTGAAATTGTAGGCGTGAGAATAGAATGACACGATCAAGCCACTTAAATTTTGGACACATTCGGCCCAGGCCCAGCAACTGCCGAGAAGTGGCAACTGTTATCCTCATGTGTTATGACCCGATGTGTAGCACAAGCATTTGAAAAGTAAAAGTAATCTCAGATCAGGCCACGTACTTTCAAACGGCATCAAGACAAAAATACCAAATAGTATTTCATTGCCAACTTATCGAGCAAACCATGGGATGAACATATATCACAATGAAAATCGACCAAAACAAAACACTAAAGAGTAACGTGTAACTCCGCATCTGCATCCTGTGAAGATGTGAGAAACGTAGTCCAACATCATCCGTTGATAAATAAATAATGCTAAATGAATGATACACTGCGCTGATATCAGACATTTCTTATTTGGGGATGGATACAGCGAAAGGAAAGAAGAGCTAAAAGGAGAAAGTCATAAATCAAATTCTGTGTAGGGCAAAAGTCATGCGATGAGAAGAAAATCCATTTAGGGAATGTAATAGACTTAACTTATGAAGGTAAGCAAGAGAGCAGAAAATATGCCGGAATCAAAATGTCGAGCTTGAACAGCTATGGATATGGAATTTCAAGGGTAGGAAAGCGAGTTTTGTAGAAATCCAGGCAAGGAGAAATGTCACTCAGATTTGAAAATGCGTCAGTTAGTTAAGTAAAGTAGAAAGCTAGGACGATCCATTCAAGCGTTGCACTTTGTACAATACATTGTTAATAGATACATTTGTTTTTATTAAAATTGCCTTTCCCCCCAAATCGGCCCTTTCAAGAGTGAATGGGATGATTTTGTGGTTTAGTTGGTTTACTGCATTACAATTATATAAAGTTGGAGAACCAGCACCACATTTTTCTGGATTCTCTGCAATCCGCTCTCGCAAATGCAATATTACTCCACTCTCGAGTTTGGTTTTGGTTTATTCGAGAATGTAGGCCATCATTTTGTCGAAAAAGTGGGCAGGTTTTGTGTGCACATTATTGCGAAATGAGATAAACATTTACGCTTTTGCCAAAACTCTCGTCTCTGGCCCTTGCTTGTTTAATGTTCACGCATACCGGGTACATTTTTGTGTACTGTGAGCGCTTTTTGTAGGTCGTACAATTTACGAGTTCCCCGTAAAAGTTGAATGCGGATAATGGAAAAACCAACACAGCGGTTTTCATTTGTTTGTAGCATGTGTTTTAGTTTAGTAGAGATTACGGATGATGAAAGTGAGATATCTGGAAGCAAACTGAAAATGAAGGAACATAATATTAATGTTTGAGTACGTACCTTGAATACAGCGGAAGTTCCGGCGGCGGTTGCGCCCACCATGACCCCAGTAATAGTTTTTGATCTGTACGTCTGACCATCCATGTACGCAAACAGGGCGATACCCATATTACTCAAGATCACAGCCAAAATCTGTTATTGGGGATAATTTTAGATTTATATCAGTTAGCAGAGTAAAAATTGCAAAATCTATGGATATAAAACATACTCGTAATCATAAAACTCTACTTACTCGGAGCCCAACAAATTGTTGGTGAAGAATAACCCAAGACAAAAGATACAAAAAAGACGTGGTCGTAGCAAAAAGTGCTAAAACTTCAGTCGCCTTCAGCGATTTCAGTGAGTATGCAATTAACCAGTTGGTCAACACCCAGAGACAGCATAGCGTCGTACATCTTCCAATGAATTGAACTGTGAAGAGCAAACAGATGAGAAGTTTTAATTTAGTTTCATTATAATTTTGTATTAATTAATAAAGGAAAGAAAAAGCAGGAGGAGTGAAAGTACTAAGTAGAAAATGACAAAATATTTAATTTTTGGTTTCCTAAATATAAAAAATATAAAATAATCCTGAATGTGATGTAGGATGGAGCTGGGAATCGCCGCCAAGTGCGAAATAACATAACCTTTCATTCACATCCCGGAAAGGCAGCAGACATTCTATTTAGGATAATAACGATTATAAACGTTAAAAGGGGAAAGCTGCTTTTGGTCGAAAGCGAATGTGGGCTTATAGAAAGTTGCATCATGTGCTGACCACTTCCTCTAAATGAATAATGGTGGTTGGTAGTACCTACTGAACACAATAAATTTTATACGCCATTCTATTGCTCCATGTTACTATATTAATGGATTTTCCGCTAAATACTATTATAAATACACAGCTGCTAGTTTCACACTCACAGAATGGAAATAACCTCGGTCAAGGATTTATCTTTCAGATTTGTTGGCACTGAAGGACTGCCTTCGACACAATTTCTTTTCCCAAACCTTTGACAATTTGGGCATGTTATTACTTTAAAAAACGGCATTTCAGATATACTGTGTCTGTATTGTTGTGATAGCTGTATATGTAGGTATTCTCTCATTATTAATAATCACCATTATTGCTGCTTTCTCATCTGTACAACTCAGCGACAGACAAACCATGAGGTATCAAATCAAATTGAAAACCTTTTTTCAATCGCTTCAGTGCAGATCTTGATTTTGAAATAAAGCCTTGTTTTCTCCCGAAGTAATCAATTCAATACAAGGGTTTATTTTGTATCAACTTTTAGTTGGTGGCGGATGTGGCGTTGGCGTGAAAGTTGCAAAATGATTTTCAATAACCCATTGAAGTCAACGACAAAATCAACATCTCTTATAATTTCTTTCCCCTCCAATGCCTCTAGACAGGCGATTGGTCGGGTGGGACGGATCGTATCATTTTTGTAACGAAATACAGTTTTCACTAGAGGCCCGACAAAAGTCGAGTTCCTTTAATTTGTCCCTAACCAGTCAGCACCAATTCTAAGGCTATTATTATTGTATGTTCTTCTGAGAATTACTTCACGCTGAGCGGTTTTGTATTAAAAGTAGAAATAAGTAATCGAAAACCCACTCACACTTCTGCAAAAGCTGGAAACAAAATTACTTTATAACTGCATAACACTGTTGAAACAGTTGAGTTAAGCAAAGAGTGGCGGTCCTTTGTTTTCTCTTCTTTATTAATACAACACTACCCGATTTTGACCTCCGAATATTGTTTGCTTTGCTGCTTTATATCATAGCAGCATTGAAACGCAATAGAGTTTTTCTTCCATTTTTTACCCATTTCCGATTTCCAACATTTTTGTGCAGCTTGAGCTGTCAGTAGAACTGAGAATGGATGTTGCCCAAGGGTCATGGAGAAACATTAATCCTTCATGGTTCCTTCGTTTCTTGTTTTTGTGTACACAAAAAAGAAAAATGAGTCCTCAAGTGCTGGGCTGTTCCATTCCTTATTCACTTCCTCATCTCAACCAGATATATCGTAAATGATTTTTCCCCAACATTTTTGTCTACTTCGAGACGCGGCACGGCGTGGGAGTCTCAGTCTCAAGTCTTCACACAAATGCGGCTAGAAGAGGAACAACGAACGTCATCTGCTCAAACCCCTGCACGATGTCAAATAATATTCCCTTCTCGTGAGATGCGCTTCTCTTTAAATTTATGTCTCCACTTAACTTGTGCTACTCGTAACAGTTCTGTAGTGGGAGGCGGACTAGGTACTTGGTACTTATGTTCACACAAAGATTTTAGTTCCCATTTCCATCTTACATTAATCGTCACGCTGAAGAAAGCAGAACACTGCAATAAAATCAACGTCATTAAATTGTGCCACCCCAATGATGATGCAGATGTAGAATACTAAATCTCTAAAAAATACTAGAAACCCATTGGCACACAATCTGCACTTATCTTTGCTCTCCTGGCTATTTGATCTAAATATAACCTTTAGTACCCGTCGTCTTCATGGAAGGTCAGATTTTAGCAAGCTATAATTACCGCGAAGGGAGTCATTCATCATAGAATATAAAAGGAGGGAGTTCCGAAGAGACAAATGATGCTCTTTAACCTGTCAGGCTGGAACATTATACTATTAGAATGAATGAGTCTTACGGTTATTATGATAACTCTTCTGTATATAGTAAAAACATTTTTTAACCAGCTCCGTGTTTCACCCTAAGCAGACATAGAGATTTCGAAGCATTTTTTAACGTCAGTGTTCTGTGTCATCTTTTCACAGAAAATCTCCTTTGTCTCTGTGGATGAGGCTCGTAGCTCAAACTGAATGAGAAGTCGATGAATCATTTATTATTTTAATCTGGATGACTGGCCTTGACGAGCATTAATGTCATCATCTCAAACTCCGTTTCACTCACTCAATTTCACGACTTACGTATTACAGAGATCATGTTACTCTGTTATCATAACAAATATCCCAATGATGGAATTTCTAGTTGCTTCTAGTTTGTCATTTAATAATTTATAATATACAATTTGTACACTGTCAGATTAAATGCTGCGGATTTAGTTTTTCTTCTACGTGGGGTTAAGGGCGTCACCAAAGTGCGTCATCGCCTCTTAGTTGGTGTAAATTATGCAGATGGGAAAGTTTTTCAAAGATTCTGCAAAATCTCTTAACAACTCAACTCATGCGGTCCGAGGAACCAAAATACCGCAGGTAGTGTCGGCGCTGTGGTAAATTGTTGAACTGAAAAATGTTTCCTTTAGGCGATGCACGTTACAAAATGTAATTAAGGACAGTATTACCCTTGGCGTACAAGGTACCACACAACTTTGTGAAATTGTCGAAAAAAACTTCGAAAAGAAACTGAACGGACATTAACGGCAATTCTTTAGTTCAAAACCACGTAAAACAAAAGGCCGTAGCTTACAACGTACTGCTCTTTCTTTTATTACTGCTCATTCATTTTTCGTGGGTCCGTTCCTTCTGATAACTACACACGAAGAAAATAAATTTGTCCAAAACTTTTGCATTGAAGGAATTTTAGGCAGGCAAAATGAATGAGCTACGAAAATATATTTTGCGTTCCAGCAGAAAATTTATAGTAGGTTGGCACCACATTTTCAAGTAAAGGATTAGGCTCACTTAATGCGCTTCTTTCTGGCTCACCCATCAGATAGATCACTTTCCTCCTCACGCAATCTTTGCGATCTCTGGAAAAGTAATGAGCTCTTTCGTACGTGTGATTAATTACCGCAGGAGAAGAAACTTCTCTGTATTGACTGACATACCGTCAGTTAAGTAATTCGCTGCTTCTTTTTTTGTTGATACTGATCTAAAAGAAAAATATAGGACACGAAAATGGACCTGAGAGATAACGATCGCCATTAACTTCAGTATCATTTTCTTTCATCATCATTACCACATCATGATCATGACTTTTACTTACTTTCCCCACAATATTTTCCACACAACTTCTTGTTCAATTTCTGGAAAAGTAGGAAGTAAGGAAGGAAGGAAAAGAAGGAAGGAGGGAAGTGACTGAATAAAGTGGGAGCAAAAAAGAAATGTGTAGGCAAGATCATAAAGAGAAAAGTTTTTTATGTCTCACTCACCAGAAGAAAGCACAACTTTACTTAATACTCAAACCGTTCATTTATAGTTAAGTTATACTTTCGGTTACAAACAAAAGGGAATCCACGCCAGAAAGGAAAATAAAATCTGTGTATCGATTCTCCACACATTGTTTCTTTTTCGCAACAGTAGCAAGTCGATACACACAAGTCAATTTGTTTGTGTGTCTTTTAGAGTGAACGACGAGGCATGAAGAGACGAAACAGAGGCAACGGAGTGGTGAAAAGAAAAAGGTGTGTTTTGCGTTAGCGTCTTTCGCTAGAGAACAGACATGACCGTTTGTCTGGATTCAGCACACATCAAAAGATGATGACGATGAATGTGGGAGCTGTCTATACACATCAACTTGATCAAATTATAATTCCGAGCACATACTTTCTACTTGTGTGTGTGTTATTGGACTACAGAGTTAAGAAAGAGCCAGAAAAGAGAGTGGGTAGAAAAAGAAACTTTTTCCCATTCACCCTTTGCTGCAGTATGCATGGTCAAGCACATAATATTTTTAAAGATGGAAACTACTCCAGATACTTTTTTCCCTGACATTTACAGCGAAACCACAACAAGAAAAAACTTGCTCTTTTTCTAGTTTGCTCGAAAAAAGAGACTCGAAATAAAATAAGGGGTACGTGGAGGGAAAAAATGAAACTCGTTTTTGGCTTGGGTTTTCCTTGTACACTTTAGTTAGATACTTACAGATGTATATATTCTAAACTTTTTTTGGCTTCGTTTCTTTTTAATCATTGTCTTCCTCATACTTTCTCTGTTACTGGTATAATAGTATAATGTTAACCTGAAAGAATTCTTGATATTATAATGATAACTGAAAAAGTCAACAACATTTTGGTAAGAAATGTATTATGCTCGTAAGGATCTGATAGGCATCTAGATTAAAAAGTTTTTGGCAATGCTTCAGATACCATACAAGCTGACAACCTTTACTTACATGAGTATTTTTCTGGTGTTTTATTTTAAACGGAATATTGTGTTTCTGTATTCTTCACCAGCTTTTTCTCATGCGTGTGCCGCTTTGGGAAATCGTAACCATTTTGTCTGTAAAAGGATTCTCCCTGTCAAAACACTTTGTTTTTCACTAACTGCGACGTACGAACATGTTATGCTGATAGGAAGATGCGAGCTCAACTTTTTTGTTGCACATCATATCACATTCCTATCGATACGATTATATTATTTCATACAGACCTAACTTGAATTGTAAATGTATTGGAGGAGAGAAAAGGTATGTTATGTACACTTACTATACAACATACCTTTACCAGGTACAAGCTCAGGTTACATGAAGAGAAAAAGTTGGGTTTTCCAGAGTTTATTAAGTTTTCCAGTGACTACACAACCACAACAGGAAAGGTAAAATTTTACATATTATGAACGTGTACTTACTACAAAAATAGACAATTCTTCTTGAAAAACGTTCAGGTGTTCGCTTTTTTGCGACTCAGTGAGATGTTCGCTGTATACACTATTGATATGTGCATGCCTTGAAGACAGCAGGATTCTTATTTAGAAACAATAACTGTACAAGGGTGTATCATGTTCTATATTGTATTGCGGCGAAAGGAGATAACGAGAGAAAGTGAAAACAAGGGAAAAGTGGTGATGGCATTGGCATGTATAAGAAAAAAAGAAGAGAGAAACGATTAACTTACATAAAGTCATTCCCCTCTCACGAAAGCCCTGGATAGCATCTGAAACGGCCCGTGACATGCTCTTGGGTCCTTTGCGACCTGCGGAGTGAAGAAGAGAGGGACTATGAATTTTAAATGTCAATCTTAGTGTAATTAAATATTTTTTGGAATTGGAAGACATTTTTACCCATGCATGAGCAGAACCGAACCGTGAGCTGATGAATTGGATAAAAGAAGACTGTACAAATTGTGAGGACCCAAGCGGTAAAAAACGGCGCGTCATACACTTTGACCATTGTCATTTTTTTTGGCATGGAAGAACTACTCATGTCTCTGCTAGTCAGACTTGAATTTCCATTTACACTATTAGTATCACTGTTATAACCGTTAAAAGAATCACTGTTTGTGTTGTCATTATGGTTATTGTTTGTTGTGTCCGGATCCAACGGTTGAAACACTCGCGAAGAGTCATAACCGGGGAACGTGTACGGTGTCGCTTGGTACGCCGAGTCCTGCGAGGACCCCGGGGATGAGGAGGGATTGGGGTGCTGAAGCGATGGTGACACCGGAAAATCATCCGGGAACAGGTGCATTGTCACGTAAACTCTCTTTATTGAATGAAACATGATGGTCCAACAGCAGCCAACAAGAATCGACAGAAACAAGCCGCAACATAGCTGAAAAAAGCAAAGACATTTTTACGTACACTCATACACATTAGTTAATTAATGACCGCTTTTACTCTTTTCTGTCTATTAATTATCGTTAAGTTGAAACTTTAGAAGAAAATGCAAAATAAAATAAACATAAAGTCGATGTTGCATGTGTTTGACTGGTTTGATGTTATTTGCTCGGTTTATTTTGTTCTAGTAGATTTTTTGCGAGAGGAGGAGGACCTTGTACCCATTTAATTATATGAGTGTCCCTAGATATAGCCATTTTATGCATGCACCTGGCACCTACCTAAATACTGTGAAAGCCTGTGACGTACCGACGGACGAAAGTAAGTAAATGTGAAACGGTGTGTGCGTGTAAATTCTACATTATTATTATAAAGATTTTCTCTTCTGCTAAACACAACTTCCTGTAGAAAAATTGTTATACCTGAATTACACTTTACGACGATGGCATGGAAGAAAAATATACACAATATTTGCAGCGAGAATTGAGTGAATGTCGAATGTATTAACATTCAAGCTTAATGCAGTAATATAAATAATGAATTATGTATTGTACTTATATTTTATATACCTACCTGCCTTAGTTTTAGATTGTTCTGTATTAATAAGGCATGAGCAATAAATTGAGGCACAAAAGCTTGTGCTATTTTACTTCAACATTTTGCTCTGTGAGTATAACCCCAAGTTTAAACTCACAAAAAAAGCATTTAAAATAGGAATCTAAAAATTTTGTATTTATTTTTCCATCGTCTTTTATCTTTTATTGTTTCTGGTGAAAGAAACATCGCACGTTTCAGAAATGTAAAGCATTTTTAATCATTACTAATCCCATTCCGCTTACGGTATTTTTTATTTTGTGCCTCAATTTATTGTTCATACCTTAAAATACTATCATGCTGGCGCACAGTGGTAGTTTACCATTTAAATATTATTATGACAAAAAACATTACGATCTCGTGTGGATAGGATTATTATGTGTTGGGCAAGGGTTTTTCGTTGGTGAAAGTAAATGTTCTTTTGAGTTCAAGGGCAGAATATTTTTGCATCGACAATAGAAAGATATCTAAAAATTGAAAGGAACTTGGGAAAAGAATGCTAAAATGCGTCATGCCTGTAAAAGAATCGGTGTCAATGAGTTGAGTTTTAAAGGCTGGGACTTGCAAAACACGAATAGGTAGGCATTTATTGTAAGTAAAGAATATTTTCGAAAACGAGAAGACGAATTATGCGAACGGTTTTAATGAAATGTTCATTTTCCCATTTATACACAGGGATATATTCTCACTACAGTATGTAGCACACACCTTACGTCAGCAAAAATCCGTTTCCTGTGGACAGAACAAATTTCGTTCTTGCTTTTGAAAATTAATTCACGAAATAAAACGACTGTCGGAAGATGGATGTTCGGCTTGTGGGGACTCGACATTTAGACATGTGTTACATATGTATGTACATCTTAAAGGGTTTTTCTTGGTTTATTTTAACGGAAACGGGTTAAATTCTACTTTCGTGTCGGACAGAGACAGAAAATTGATGAAACGTTTTCAAATTAAGACGGATTTTCTTTACTTAGTGTACAGAAGGACTACAGAAAACCCACATAATAAATGTACTTATTTTTCTACAGCTTTCCCCCGCTTCATATCTAGGTACGAAAACATACTTCATCAACCTTCATTTAGTAACAAACGCTGTAGCATAACATGGTCAAGGATAGTTATTAACATAGCCCACGCATGCTGCTGATTCCTCATGAAAAATGGTCGTATTACAACAAAAAGAAATTTTTGCCATCAAAAATCTGGTTCATAAAAAACTTTATGTGTAGACTTCATCGGTTTATTTGATGAATGACGAAGATATGTATAGATTATTGGATAAATCCATGGCCTTGGTTTACACATCTCGTTTTGCTTACTACTTACGTTTGCAGTTTTTTCAGTCTACGTTTTTCGTGAGTGAGTTGAGTACATTGAATATTAAACGCGTACTAGTAAGCGGAGTAGTTACTGAAAACAGATGAGTCTAATATAATTTTACTACAGTTTTTTGATCCTGATGAGATAATAGAAATCGCAACTAAGTGCCTTGGCATTTTCTTGCCAGCTCGCAGAAAGAAGTAGTAAAATTTCTTTATCCGCACACGAGATCTTTACATTTTTCGGAAAAATATCTTTATATGTAAATCAGACTGACTCAGCAAATGAAGAAATGAAATGAGTGGAAAAGAGGTTGGTTAAGTGAGTAAGTAGAATACCTACATTGAAATTGAGACAAGACAAGAGGCTATTTGGGACGTCTTGTTTTAGGTTTCTTTTTCTTCCGTATACTACTAGGGCATAACCATCACTAAAAAATTCATTACATAATATTAACTTCAGTGAGGTTATGTAACCATTATGTTTTGGATCTCGAGATAACTAGACTCTAGACATTGCGCAGAGAGATAGTGCTGAAAAGGTGGTGCATTGTATTATAGACAAGATATTATGATGATGCGTACTAATTTAAAAGTTTTTTCTGTGTATGCAGATATTTGGAGAGAGATTTGAGCTCCTTGTCTGTATGTGGTCATGCATCTTTCCTCGGGATTTGCGGTTGTCGCGGTGTAATGTGGAACTTACAGCAACATGAATCTGACAAAAATAATCTTTTTCTTTAGCTACCGAAACTTTCCAGACGAGAAATGTATTAATTTTTCAGAATGAACCATTAAAAAGAGGTGAAAATTGTTCAATTTAGAATAGTGTTTTTCTTGATGTAACATGCATGCAATGAAACAATTCATTTTCCAAAAGTCTTGTTGAATTTCTCCAATTTTTTCTTGTAAAGTAAAAAGGGCAAACTTTTTATTCGAGACGGAGTATAATAATCGGGCGCAGTTTTCGGGAAAAGTGAACTTTTTGGGGCTGCACGCTCACCCACTGTTGAATTTTACAACATTTGTGCATGCATGTTACATTACATTACTTTTTTGGAAAAACGTAATTTTCTACTAGATAAACTAAAAATGGCCAGCGGGATAAAGATGGAAGCGTGTTGCGTTGTGGCCGAATGTGTATAAAAACTGCTTCCAGAAATATTTAAAAGATGATTACGACTGTGTACACTTCCAACATAACCTCGCAAAACAGCCGCTTAATCAATTTCATCCAACAACGGATGCTGAACAAGAAAATAAGTGTTGTTGGGGAATAAAAAGACTTTTTGTGGGTTAATGAGACCTCAGAAATCACAATGTGCGGTCTGGTCTGAACTATGAAATGAGTCCATTTTCTTTTCCTATTTTCGTCCCGACTCGCCAAGCAATAACAATGTGATATTATTTGCGTATATCATAACTGTAACATCATACTTTCCTCATTAAGGATTATTGCGTCCGCTGTGATGCTTCAGCTATTAATAATAATAACGTCTTTATTATTAACAATATCACCAACATTGTCATTGTCCTTGCATTTCTTGTGGCTCGATAGGGTTTCTGCCTGAATATTTTGCCTTCGTTTATTTTAATGAGATTTTCCACTCGGTTGGTAAAAACAGAATAAACCATATCATATAACAATAATACTTTCACTTGCATTTGCAAAATTCACATTGCACTGTGCTAACTAAGTAAATTGACAATTTGATATTAATTGTTGGTCTTGTCCTTCAATTTTAAGCACAATGACAACCTCAAACCATCCTGCGTAAAATATCCTTTTAAGCTAATTACGAAAATGGTTTTTGGATAGTTGAAATATTACAAATTAATAATGTATAAAAATAATTTTTACTGACCTTTCTAGCAGTTTTACTGAACAAAGCTCTTCTTATAGTCGCAATGGTTTTGGCAATGGGCTTTAGGTTTGTATTGTTATTGTTGGCTGAAGGGTCCTGCGGTCTCTGCAGTTGCTGGTTACTGTTAATCAGAGTACTTTCAATGGTCACGATTGAGTTGTTACCACCTTGCAATTGAGCATCAGACAACAGAGGTACACTTGACCCTTGACTGCTTCCACCAATATTCACTCCACCGACACCTCCTCCAGCAGGGCCGGAGGCACCACCACCACCTGTACTATGAGGACCATTTGCCATACCGCCGCCACCACCGATCATGGAAGAGGATGGACCAAACTCAACGTCGAGGTTGTCATCCGTAACAACGACTGAGGGATGTCTGCCGGTTGCGCCAAGTAGTTGACTAGTCACGAAAGTGGAATTTCTCCGGAGTTTTCGAGGGTTGAATATGGCTGAGATGCCAGGCACTTCTGGCCTGGATAAACGGCGTCTTGGGTCATTATTCATTGTGCACGCCGTTTTTCCTTAACTCCTTGCTCCTTTTTTTGCCTCCTTCCTTCTAGTACATTCCTGTACTCATACTTTCCCCATTCATTATGTATATGCATCCATTTTAGAGGGCTACAGAGCGTCAGTCTACTTTTTGCGTGGATGGGTATTGCGCTAAAATCCTGCCGCTCGCTCCGTCCGCGTCCTGTTCTTCCACACGCATTTGCAGCTATGAAAGTACATAAAGCGTAAAGCGTCCCTTCCTTTCCTGCGTTTGTAGCTCTGGTTCAGTTGCTCCTTTCTCCACTTTCTCCGCCCGTGCCTTCCCTTTAGAAAATGGGCAAACTGCAGGCAAGCGAAGCTCCGCTTTCCCGTCCCTTTTTCTTTCACCACTTCTTTCTTTCGTTCTTACTTCCTTGCTCCTTTTCTTTTGTTGCCTTGCTTGAGTCAGTGCCAACTCTAGAAATATTCGAGACAACAGAAATATACGTTTCACTTCACTCTTCTGGATTAGGTCTACATTACATTGTGGGTGCTGCATGAGCACAGCCAACTTTTAAAATTGTGTGGTGTGGTGTGAGTAAGAGAAATATGGCCAGTTTTTTAAAACTATCCACACTTCGCAAAAACTTTTTTTCTTCATATGTTATGTTTTACATTATATGATAAAGGATTGGAAGAATGTCTAAAAAAATTATGTGAATTCAACTTTTGGCTGTTTCCTCCCACTCTAAAAATGTTGAGAGAAAAACTATCGAGATATGAGATTAGTACCTATAAAAGAAAATAACTCGGATATGTTCACAAGCTCAGAATGTGTGAACAAAGTAATGCAACGAAATGTAATGTGCTTTTATGGAATCTGAAGAAAAAACGGTACGTAGGAGTATGTAATGTTAGTATGTAACATATTTACTTTATAAAAGTGGCCAGTTCAGTTCATCGACTAACAAAAGCAAAAGTGAAGTGGTGAAGGGAAAAAGAAAAGCTTTCCGCCTTTTCCAAAGTGAATAGAAAACCAGACTGAAAGAAAGTCTTTCTTTCAAACTTTTTTCTTGTGTCAGATCTTGTGCAATTGATGTGACTCAGTGAAAGAGAGAATCTGCCAAAGAATGCTTTCCTTCTTGGAAGGAAAAGAGAGAAGTAAAACCAACAACAAAAGATGGGGAAAGTGAAGCAAAGGAGAGACTGACACAGAGAAAGAAAAAAACGAAAATAAGTCGCACAAAACCATTATGATTATTGTTATACACGAAATAAACGAAACAAACACCAGCTGAGACATGGCATTACATAGTCCAAAAATAACGTAATGTATGCATTAACCATGAACACTTTGTACATATGTATGTTTTAGTTATAACGGTTGTAGGTTGTAGTAACGCCTAAACTAACGCATTTAAATTACCTGGCATTTTTTCTCTACTTCTAGAAACTAGCGCTTTTTACTAACGAAGACTAAAGCAGTAAACTAAAAAAGCTTCATTTCATTGGAGAATATCTGCAAGGAGTTCCTTGGTATCTATGCCCTTTTAGTCATAAAAAGGAGTAATTTCATTTTCCTCTCTTTTTGTATAAAATTCTCTTCCTCTCTGCGTGTCACAAAAGCATCTTCATTCTATTTTGCATACATATTTTCAGACTCGTAAACTTTGCGTGCAGTGTAATGTAAGGTTAACTTGATTGTTGAACAAAAGTTGGGAATTTTCAGGAATACGCTATTACAGAGTGGTGCGGGTTGGGCCATGCTTTTTTCTGCGGAGGAGCCAACAAAAGTAGAAAGTGCTATAGGTCACAGCAGCAAGATTTTCAGGGACGCTTTTCGTTTTCTTTCAATGCCCAATGCCGTCGTGCAAGAAGTGCTTGATTTGCATATAAATAAATAAATGATAAACATGGGAGAAGTTTCCCTTGAAGACCTGCCACTTTTCTTCAACACTTGTACTTGCCCAGATTATATTCGTAGACAGGATGGGTACTACTGAACATGAAACATGATGAACGAACTTTGTGTTTTGGGCACTGACGAAATTTAGATGAGCTTTTGTGAAGGAAAGCTTGACTTGTATTAAAAATGTAACATATTATTAACATTTTGTTCAAAGTTGGAGTTGGAAATGTGCCTACAAAGTTAAGACTGTTGCTGATGCTGATGCCATACCACCACTCCCAACCTTGACGTTGACTATCGCCACGCAAGCACTAAAAAGTTATTTCATTTGCGGAGTCTTTGTTTCTATTTCGTTTTCAAATAAAATATTTACCAATGGATGGAAGATATGATCAACCCGAAGCATAACTGCATACCACACACAATACAATACAATAAAATGGCAGCGTGCTTCATGTTGCCGCTCACTCACATTGACATTCGGGGAAAGTGCCATGCAGACACGCTTCATTACTTATGAAAGGACTTTCAGGCTTTTCACTTCAGTATGAAATACCTAAAGATCAATGGGAAACGGGTAATGGACCCCCGGTGAGGCACCCGGTTTGAGTTGCAGCAGCCCTTTGTCTCAATATTAGACGTACTCACTCAGGTTTCCGCAAAGCTCTCGCTCTACATGACAAATTATAGGGTACGACTTTAATTCGCACGCAATTTTCCAATACTTCAAAACTCTTTACAATGGAGCAGTCAGAAACACACAATACGAAGTGTTTGAAACGTCAGTGAAATTGCCGTCTGCTTAATACGGCCATTTTCAAGTTAGACTAATGTAATGCATGTCAAGGTTTTGCACTGGTTGGTACACAAGAAATTATTTTATGGCACTGGTGCTGTGCACGGATTCGCGGGTAGAGGAAAAAATGCATAGCTTTGCTTGCATGACTGAGATTTTTTGCAATATTTTCAAGCCGAACAAAGCCAGGAAGTTTTCACCCAAGTTTGCCTGTACACCCTTGGAAAAGTTTATTGGATTTCAGTTAGCTTACAACTCGCCAGGATTTGTAGGAAGGCACAATAATTTTTCATGTTTTAGTACAATGCTGCTATTTCCGAATGCGAATAAGTAGAAAAGGAGTGAGGTAAAACAAAATAAAGGAGACGGGAAATGGAAACCAAAGTAAAGCTAGAAGCTACCAAAGAACCAAAACCGGGATTGTGATATCAACAAAAATCTGGCAATTTCACTTCCAAAACTAATGATTAAATCGACCCTGCCCTCTTAAGCTTTTTTTTGTTTTTCTCCTGCAAAAGGTCAAACAAAATTGAAAAAATACGTGACGAAGTTTCGGCGAATGTTTTAAGACGACTTAAGAAATTGAAGGAACTTGGCTGTTTCAGTATAAATACTACTTTTATGTTGCAAAAACAAAATTATTTCCAGTTTCATTCAATTATATGAATAGGATGAGCACAACTTTTCTATTATTCTGTCCGAAAAGATTAATGCGTTATTTTTCGCTCCTGCCTCTTCTCTCTTTAACTGGAAGATATTTTTCCCTAAAACAAGTAATTGGTCTTAAAATTAGATAAAAAATAGGCGCCACTTTATGTAACTGTAACAAAATGAAATAAGTGCACCACTAGAACCTTACGATCTAAAAGAACAAAATATTAAGAATCTCTCGTTTCACTCGTACATTAAAAAGCTGAAAGGTGGTGTTGACAAGTAAGTGATTTGCCTCAATTCTCCAGTGGAATCTACAAAGAAACCTCTCGAAAGTTTGGGAAACGTGCAAATTGAGATAGTTTATGCGACACATTAGAAGATTATTCTAATTAAATTCCATTTACTCCAGAAAAACTGCAAACTCTTTGCAAAGATAGAATTATTATTATTATCGTTGATTGGAAATGTTGATCCTTTCCAAGACTTGGAATTTGGAACGCTTAGCCAGTGGGAATGCTTGCAACAATATAATGCTGCTTTTTATGGGCAATGTAAAATGTAATCTGATTTGGTGTGAGAAGAAAATAAAAATTGCAAAAATGAGTATGTATGTATCTGTGAAAGATTGACATACAAGATTCACAATATTCAAGTAATAAACTGGCATTCAAAGTACTTTCTCACCTTAAAATGCCAATGCATATATTTAACTCAAAGTTATTAACTTCGTAAGTCACTCGCTACTCGGTTAGCGCTGAACTACAATTAAGTTGCAAATACTGAACCTCTTTACTTTCGTTTAGACATTTCTCTAGAATATGCTTGTTAAAAATATATAGCCTTGCTTTCGTAAGATTATGCGTAAATAAAGACCACTTTCTGCTGAGTTGTGACAAGTCTGAAAAACACAAAAGTGAAATCACTATCATGTTTGCGATTTATCAAGATAAAAATGGCCTGAGTATTAGTATCAGTCACAAGTCACTACAGCAAAGAACAAATGACTCATAAAGAATGAAAAGGATTTACTGTTGAGTTGAACATAACTAATGAGAGTGGAGATGATTTTACATTTTATTATTGACATTTTATTAACATTCTATTATTTGAATGAAATGCACACTAACTGATCCATAAAATTGCATTCCATTCAGGAACCAGCAGTACAAACAGCACATATTTATATTTATTCATACGATAAGCAAACATTTATAAGTTGGTATGTAACCATTTTTTTAAATGCGACTATTAAATTTTATTATAGCTAAACTTTTTTTACCGTCTCTACGTGGTGTATTTATAACATATAATAATTATTAACACGATCTTAAACGACTCACAACTTGATAATTTCTTAGGTCGGTAGTACCAATTAACCCTTAGTTCATGGCTTTCAACTTTATTATACTCAGGTTTGAAATTCGTCGTCAACCTTTCTAACATTCACAATTTTGTGTGTGTTATGTTGTAGCGTGGTAGTGGAAAGAAAAAGCCTCGATATGTCTTCGATATTTCAATGGTTGGGAATTGGGACAAAACGAAAGGGAGAAGCAGACGAAGAGTCCGTGTCCGTTCCAAAGAAACCAAAGGTCTCGCACAAGTTAGTTTTTGTGGAGCCGACGGCCGCCACACTACTTACTGGACTAGGAATGACCAAGGAAGTTCTAAACTCGGGAAGATTCCTTGTATTTCCATTGACTCCTGAAGCAGAAGCATATGAAAACATTTGTACTTATATTAACAATAGTCTGGCTATGTACGTGTACAAAGTAGTAACAATCTATGCCATTGACCGAGTGTGCGACATTATTAAAGGCGAGCGTCGATATCCGAGTCCTTGTCGCTTCATGCTTTGGCACGGTACCGGGAGCGCTAGTGTGGCACCAATTCTTCATACCGGTTTCAAACTCCCCGATCATGCTGGATTTTATGGCAAAGGGATCTACTTTGCAGATCGCATCCAAAAGAGCCTGTGCTACTGTCGGGATGCTTTTACTACCCACTATCTGTTTCTTTGTGACGTGTTCATAGGAAAACCTAAGACTCTAATGCGGCCAGCGGACTTTTTAAAAATGGACCCAAAGACGTATACAAAAGATTCCATTAAAGTAATTGGCAGAAATATTCCCAATGAAGCCCAACAAAAAATTGTCGGGGATTGTGTCTGGCCGCTAGGTGAAACGGTACGAAATACCAAGTTTTCTAGCTGGTCGTCTTATTTCCACGAACACAACGAATATGTCGTTTACGACCCCGCCCATGTTCGGCCGCAGTATCTAGTTGAAGTGAAGATAATTTAGTAACATGATTTTCTGATGTCAAATGCTCTTAATACATTTCGCTTGATAGCGATTAATTTGAAAATGTCAGTCCAAATTTAAAACCAATAAAGATAAAAAATTATTGCACTTTTTATATTACAAACAAGTCAATAAACATGTATGATCTGCGATGCAATTTGTAAATAAGGAAATGGTTTTTAATTCAAATCGGTTTGTTAAACAGGCTGAAACTAGGGTCATGGGCATGATGAGAATTGCGAAGTGTTGCACTGTCTTCTTTATCTTTTGATAAAAACCGCTTCTTGGATACCCAACAAGTCACACCTCAAACCACCACCCACATACAACGGATCTTAAACTTTGCGCATTCCATTGGCATTTGCATAATATTCTATAATCAAATTGATTCGTTGGTAATTGGAAAATAAAAAAGAGTTGGGTGACCCGTATTACAAGAACCTATTATGTATTTCTTCCGAACCGAAAGTATAGAAAGACGCGATGGCACAACTGTAAATGTGTTCCTCATAAATTACATTATATGATGCAAAGGATCATTTCTGTTTCTTTCCACAGTCCAATGTAATCAAATTGTAATGTCAGATTTATTTTTAGACTTCATTATAATTATAATGTGCTAGTCTGTAAATAATTTTGTTTTGACTGAAACTTCATAATACTGAAACTGAAACTATAATGTTCATAAAAATTCGCCGAGAAAAAGATTTTCATACATCAAGAGAAAAATTTCCACGTCTAGAGTTTTTGAACACCCACATTAATCGTTCGTACGTAGCGAACGCTATTTACTTTGAGTATATGCCACTTTGTGAATGGAAATACTGGAAATTTTTATTCTGAATGTTAATTGTACTAACTTAACTTTTTATTGCTTGGTGTGTGGGAGTATGCTGAATGTAATCAACCTTTTTATTTATCAGGGTTCTCTACAAGCATCTTATGAAATTGTACTTAGAAATTCTGCAATAGTCTGCCGTTGAGGGAAGTTTGTCCCTTAAGGAATACCCGGTGGCCCAGACTTTTAATAGATGTTTCTGAGCTACTTGAAACAACTTTCACTTACTACAAACTTCTCCACTACTTCATGGTGACAGTGTCACTTACTTTTTACCCAACAGCATTCCGTTCAAATCTTCTTTCTTGAAATTGAAATGCAATATTATTTCTTTGCTTTCTACAGCTTGAAATAACGACCCACTCAGATAGGAGAAATTGCACTTTGAGTAACCCTTAAATTGAGACCACATGAATTTTCATTGTAGTGCATTGTTGGTGTTGTCATTTGCTTCGATCATAATGTGATTCTAAAACTAATTCAGCAAACTTAATCCTAAATCGGCATTGCTTTTCTAAATTATAAGCTTCCACTTATATGGAGAACGTTCAAGTTTACTTTAAACCGAAAACGGAAAGGAATATTTGGATCATACGTGAACCTGATTTCTTTAAGGGAGCATTTATTTATATACATAACCGAATGAGATTCTCTAACAAGGCGCCACGACAGTAAAACGAGAGTACTGGATTTGGAGTTTAATATTTGTCAACAAAATCACAGCATTTATAGCATTGCTCACACAGCTGGAGTTTATCATTTCACATAAGATATAGAAAATGCAAGGGCATCTTAGATAACAACAAAGCATTCTTCCAATCACTTTCATCTGGAAAATGAAGTTTTATATTTGGAAAAGTATTTTCATTTTCTGTTGAACCTCGGCCATTATTGTATATTATATTTGGCTGCCAAATTTTGGCAGCCATTCAAAACGTTTGACCCACTACGCATTTCATTACGATCTACACAAGCAGCAAGCAAGCAAGCAGCGTCAGTAAGTTTACGACTGGGAAAATTCTCAATAAAAAGTGAATCCTCACACTTAAATTTTAATTTTCAATAAATCCTTTAGTAATGCTGGCTCATTATCATTGTCACACTTTCACCAAATAAATTACTGCACATCTAGCAATTATTTTTTATTTTAATTTTGCTCTGGACATTAATTTCTTTCTGGTGTAGAAGACAACCTTGACTTTTATTTTTATTTCCAAAAAATAGTCTTAATACTACACTGTTATCCTTGAAGTGTCAGCTGCTTTCAATGTTTCATCTCATCTTTAATAAAAACTTAAGTATTTCTCAAAGGGCTTGTTTTTCTTTTAAAGTCGACATGTTCTGCTTTAATGACTGGCCACATATGTTCATGCACAATAGAGAAAAAATTGTGTAAGGAAACTTTGCTGAACTTTTTGTTATTTTACTATAACTAGAAATTGTTACAGTCTGGAAAAATATAAATTGTAGGAGAAACGTGGTGCCAAAATTTAAAAAAGGGAAATGACGATGATAAACCTTGGCAAGCTTTGGATAGCAAAGTGAGTTTTTGCAAACGCTGAAATATACACAACTGCTGCGTGATACTTAAACTGAAAACTTTTATATAATGCTACTGGTATTTTAGGGACTTTTCCTTCCGTCCCACTACTACATGCTACTAACAAAAGAAATTTTTAAGTAGGAGTGGGTGAAACCACTTGTTATTTATGTACGGATCCACACAGTAATTTTCTCCTAAATTAGACGGACATGGAGTCATGTCGAGACCTTGTGGGGACTTTTTACTCCACCCCTTCCTCGCTTCTGGAAAGTTGGCAGTTGGCATATATTGTGGAATTATCAAAATTTAAATGTGACATTTTCTCCAGAAACGTCATTCATAAGTTTTTCATAATATTTATAGGTTTAATAACGCTGGTGTGGTGTTACATGGAAAAATTATATAACTGCCAACCGCAGACTGATTTTGAGTCGGAAATCATGACCTCGGTTTTAAAGTATATTGGTAAGAAAGTGTGAAAGAGAAAGCCCAAGAATGAACCATGGCTCTTTAAACAAGTGTTCTCACAGAGAATGAATGAATTCATATAAAAGTACTTCGTTTTTGTTCTCCATTTTCTTCGTTTGATTGGTATATGAATTTAAATATAAAAAAGAAAAGTCTGAAATGCTTCCAAAATTTGGTGGTGGTGGTTGGTAAAAAGTGGACATTACATGAGCATGCTTGAAAACAAGGAAGAAAATGCCAGCTGAGTGAGCCGAAAAAGTAATGGTGGGAAGGGAATAAAGAGCCAAATAGTTTCCTCTACTTGGAGGAAAAATCAATAAAATCAACTAGAATGACGGGAGGCTTAAAGAAAAGAAAAAAGGTCAATACTACGTTTTGCACTATGCTAAAAAGACTTTTTAAGCCCAATCTCAAGTACAGCGGACATGAAAAAACCATGTTACGCTCTACTGCATATTATATTATACAGGGTTTTCTCAAAATGATAACCTAATTTCTCACCGCCATAATTTTCAAACCAATTGAGCTAGCTTTAAAATTAAGCCAGTGTTGGAAACTAGAAGGTTCACATTTTTATATCGTAACCAACCCAAATTTGAAAGTTTTTAATTGTTGCTGGCTTAATTTTCAAGCTGACAGAGTTGGTTAGGAAATTATGAGAAGTTGGGTTATCACTTCGAAAACACCCTGTATTGCCCTCTACTAATGTAATGCACATAGCGATAGTTGTGTGCTACAAAGTTGTTAAGGAAAGGTGGCCTGCAAAAAACCAAGGCCATCTTTGATATGATATTATTATGCATGTACATAATCAAAATCATACGGTCGCCTTCTCAAACGTCAATTTTCAGTTTTGTGTCACTTTACCTTAAAGGAAGTATACAGGGCTTTGATGACTGACTGCTGACTGTCGACTTTCTTCGAGGATTGTTATTATTGTTATTGTTGACCAAACAAAGAGACAGCAACAGAGTCTGGTAATGGTACTCCTCCTCGGAGTCCTCCGTCTTGAATCAATACAAAAATAAATAATGCATTTTATAACTTTCTAAATTACAATGAGCTTTCATGTATAATACTCTATAACATGGAGTTGACAGAGAAAGTTCATTGAATTTTCTTCACTCAACACACAATAAACAAATATAGCCTAGCCTGGTATTTTATCCTGTGAGAAAAATTCTTCACATTCAGAGCGGAACAGCAAAAACAGATTGATATTAGACTGACAGAAGATATCGCATGGGCTACCACAATCTACAACAATCCCAAAGTAGTGGCTATTGGTAATCACGTTGATGGTTATCGCCTCAGATCTGATCAACTTTCATTTCATTATTATGATGATTACAACTCTTTGAGTCTGGTTGAAAACGCCCACCGCAATTCACGGCGACTTGGAGCAGAACCACATTTGCACTATTATTTCTCTATCACGAATGAATGTGTTGTAAGAACGGAAGAATCATTGGCTCACTTAACTATATCCATGCCTTTGTCTTCTCTTCATTTATGTTTTAACAGAACATGAATAGTTCTTTTCAGATGGAGAAATGAATTGTTGACTTAGTGGCAGTGGCTCTCAATGGTGTCGGTGTGTGTGGTGATGAATTAAAAATAATGAAATGCACTTGTTCAACAACGTGAAAGCATAATGAAAAATCGTTCAGTGATTCTTGTAATGTATCTATCCTATACCGTTTCTTGTGTTGTCTTCTTATTTTATTTCTTTCCACCGAAGTGTATTTTATACGCGAACCGCTGAGGGAAACAGAAAGAACGCTTTCTCTTTGATTCTTATTTCTTCCTTCTTTTTTTGTCCTATTATTTTACATTTTCAATGTCCTTTTATAAGGAGGCAGGCTGCTGAAGACAGTTATGTCAGTGGTATGAATATACAGCACTGTGGATGTGGACTTTGTACACCTAAAATGTAGAATTGAGTGTGTTTATTAAAGCGACAGACAAAAAAAAAACTGTGTGTGGCGATTGTGATGTGAGGCACTGAGAGGAATACTGTGTACGCCTACAAAGAAAGCATTTGGCAGCTGGTGCTGACTAGAATAATAATCAGTTTTCACTCAATAAAAGAGGTAGTAATGGCTCTTATAATGTGAACTGGAATGAAAGGAAATTTTGCTTCCTCTTCGTCTCAGATATAGCGGCGGCGACGACAAGGATGAGCTCAATTTGCTCTGTTGTTAGTAGGTATAAGGAACGGGGATTTATGTTCCTTTGGTATGTTCCTATTTGCTGAGAAAATGATTGAAGACAAATTTTCTCTTAACAAGTTAAACACGATGATTGTAGCGTGGTCTGTTGTCACAAGTTTGGATTTTGTAGCACTCTTTCTCAACAATAAATAAGTAAATTGAATAAATTGTGTGTGCATAGAAAGAAATACCTAATTTACCTTTCTCCTGCTTTCACTTTTTCCTCCGATGGGGGTTCCGTGTGCAATTTATTTATTTGCAAAATATGAGAGAAAATTGGGTTATTTATGCTAAAATTGTTCGAGGTAGAGTTTGTCTTTCAGACTAACCACCAACCCACCGTTTCAGTATCATTTTTGAGAATATTATGTATGTTGTTTGATTCTCAATATTTTTGTTTTGCAAATACTCAAGCAAAACGAAAAAAGTCAACTGGTTTCCCAGCAAAAGAAGAGAGTCGTCTGATGATAATGATGATGCTCCTTCTATTTGATTCACCTCGACTTTCTCTTCTACCTATCTCTTTCTCTCTCCTCTTTTCCCTGACATTCAGTGTGGATTGGGCTGTGTGAATGGATTTATATGTCCGGAGCAGAAATCGTGTATACAAATGTCCGCCTTTAGAAAGTAGTATAAGTAGTGCAAACTATATAATATATGTTCGGTTTCAAGCGTATATTCAATGTATAGCAGACATCGTGGCAACAGTCTGCGAGTAAGAAAGCAAGGGGAAATGGAGGAAGAGAAAGCGGACGAGAGAGAGTTTGTGTGCACATAGGCACGCTCTTCTGAGTAGGTAAAATATAGGATAATGGTGCCCTAAACACTATTATTATTGAAAAGAAGACGCGAAGTATAGCAGAAGGAAGCAGCTGCTACTCCACTAATAGAAAACAATAAAAAAAGAACACAGTTCGTGGTACTCCTCTGTATTAAGTTACTTACTTGCCTACTTTCACTTGCCACTTACAAATTATATGCACATGCACTTACCTATGTAAAGTATAAAGTAGACTGGTGCAGAGCAGATAGAATGGAATACAAGTCAAGTGAAAGAGTTATATAAAATGAGAATGAAGCAGGTACAGGCATCATAAAGCAGTTGGATGGAGAAAGTACATGAGAAAATGGATGGAGAAAGATCTACGGTTGGAATGGATGGGGGTAATAATAAAAAGGTACTTGAACAAGTGAAACGTTTTTTGTGTCGACCGGAGAATCCACCTCTTATGATAAGTCTATACAGAGGAAGCACTAATGAGAGAGAGTAGGAACATTGCATTACATTACGATATTACCTCCCTGTACAATTCATATAACAATCGTATAAAGCTTGCATTCTGCCTTTTTAGTTAGTTACATATTCCCGTTTGCTTTTTTCAAGTAGCAAACGCAACACACTCGTAGAGCTTGAGCTTGTCTACCTGACAGTTTGTGAGACATAAAAAGCTGTAATAAAGTAGGGAAAAGTGAATTTTCTTATTTCACTTTGTCCCTCTCCCAACTTTACTCACAGTTGTGCAAAATCATAGGCTTTACTTATGTTATATCATCGTAACGTGTTCAGTTTGCAAGCGGGTAGGAGTCATGTTACTAGGAAAGATCCTCCTTCATTTTAAAGCATTTCCAGGACGCTCACGCCAAAGCCAACGGAATTCTAACCTATTTTTACAAATCCATTTGGTTAAGCTTGTATGTAACAAAAGCTTCTTCCTAAAAGCCCTTCTCCAACTTATCTGATCTGCATTCCATTCAACTTCACTCAAAAAAAACTTTCCCCGGCAGCGTGAGAACAAAGTGATGCACATAGAAAACGGACCTTCCCACAGATGTATCATTTCACTTGAGAGCAAACGAAATTGATAAAATTGCATACGTTCCTTTCTTATAAATTGGGCTGGCTTCAATTCAATCCATGTAAGCTGCCCCCAATAAAATTTTATGACCGATTTTTTTGTTAGATATCACGTCTGTTTAATCCAAAGTAAAGAAGATTATTATTAGATTTTATCTATTGTTTTCGTCGCATCCCAATAAGTCGACTGCAGAGTAAAATTACTGTGTAAGAAAAGGTAGAATACAAAGAGTACAAAATTATAAAGATCACGCCTTTCATATCAGTCAATTACATTGAACATATGGAATCCCACCACGCGAGTCACTCGAAGGTCAAAACGTTCAGTTTTTAAGAAGAAAAATTACGTTGGAACGCCTAATGCCGAGGGTGATATTATATTACCTTTGTCTTTTTCAGGGAAGCAATCTTGGGGAACGCAGAAAGCGCTACGCTAAATGCGTAAAAGTCTGTTTGTGTTTCTAGATTTTGCTACCTAGATAAAATTGATGTCATTGTTGTTGGGCTAAGAAGTTCATAGTAGAAAATCAATCCTTAAACATATTTCGGTATAATTGTATGTAATGTGAAATAGCATTACATTTATAATTAGCAAGCAGGTGATATTACGAAGAACAACTGACTCTGGGGCTTTTGTTGAATGACTTGCCCAATATTCTACGTGCAACCCAAATAGTTTCATCAGAATTTAATCATGAAAGGGAAGGACGTGCAGAGTGAGGAATTCATTTTAAGAGCATTTGTGCATCCGCAGTCTGTGAAAGCCACACTCAGGCTGCTGCGATGTGAATCCAATGTTGCTTCCGCATTATCTGAGTTTTTTCTTTGAAAAGAAAAGGCTAGAAGACAAGAAAACCCTGAAATTTTTATTGCCATTCTTATTTTTAGGTCAAATGAAAATGTGCGAATGAAAGAGCAGGAGTCAAGAGCTAGGTCTTTCTTTTCAGCATAATCAAGTAGATGTAAAGATAGATCGTTAAGTTTGGTGTGCTTGAAGAATGATATTGAACTAGTAAGAACGAGGAGAGTGCAACCATTGCTCAAAATTGACAGTCACAGTATAACTAACTACTAACCCAAAATTTGCTTTCCATTTTCAAGTGTGTTAACAAAAGCTCAAATTAAAATAACTTCCCATCTAGGACACCGCCAACAACAAAAGACAGATAAAGTATACAAAACGGAATGCATTTATAACATAAAAGGGAGCGAGCTGGATTTTTCATTATTTTCACAACACTTGTTTCTCATCCTTCCAAGTTGTTTGTACGTGCCTCACCTGCATGACCACACAAAAAGGAGGAGATGAGCGTCGTCAAGTTCTCTGCAATTTATTTCTCCCTTCCTCTCACTCTATCTTTTTTGCAAGGAGTTAACTGGAGTCACTCATGCGTTTCGAGTAGATCTAGTTTGTGTCTTCCTCCTTTAGGTGACGAGCGATGTGGAGGAGCAAAGCGGAAGCAAGAAGAAAGTGGGGAAAGTGGAGAGCCAGCTTTAGCTTAGCCTCAACTCTTTTTGCAGGGCCGCAATGGTAAATGAAAAGCTAATGTTCTGAGAACTATACAACTTTCTTCGGAAATCCCTTGGGAATACTGGAAGAGCAGAACAACAACAAAGCTCTCTGAATATAAGGTAGGATGTACATGAATCCTAAACAAGGGTTGTTAAAAACAAATAAGTAGAGAAAGGAAGTCTCATGCAAAACTGAGATGTGAGAGTAATCTAAACTGACAATGTACGTAGTACTTACAGGAGCGCAAAAATATTACGTATGCATGCACTGAGTTACGCAAAGAAAAAATCTTAACTTTGCTATATAACGATTTCATCGGATACTTTGTTATGTTGAATTACTTTATATCAAGATATATAAAAAGTTACATTTACTTTACCCACTTATACAAAGTCTTCCAACGCTCGGAAACACAACGTAAAAAGAATTTGGAATGACTGGAGAAAGAGCATGCTTTGTCATGTCATTACAAGAATGAACAATGAGCACAAAGGAAAATGTCATTCATTGTTTAATTCGATTCTTTCCAGTTTGTTGCATTCTACCTGGAACTGGAACACGGATTCAATGAATAATAAAACTTTTTTCTGGTTGTATAAATGTGCTCACTATGCATGCAGAAATGGTTTTATTAAATTGAAAAATGCTTAATATAAATAGTACCAAAATGCAGTAACATAAAATTATATAACTCTTGATGTATAAATATAAAATAATATAAAGCATAATGCAAATACAATCGTTTACGTACAAGGTATTACGCAATCTTTGGATTGATTATATATGGTATTATTAGGTAGTTGATTCTATTTTGTGTAGACAACTTTCGTAATACTTATGTATATAATTTTTGTTTCTTTAATTACTTTTCTTTTGTCAAAGAGTAACTTCGAATAATGTAATATAAATAGACATAAACCCAACTGCTTTCTTCAGCGTAATCAGTTTTTGGGTACCCTCTTCTAAGAATCATTTTTGCGTAGAATTATCTTAGGAATCGATGTGCGAAGTCCGTAAATCGTGGATCACCCTGTATTAGATATATAATTGAATCCTGTTTGCTTTTCTCTTTTCTTTCGCCTGTCCTCACGTTATTTCGCCCGCTCGACATTGAAAGTCAATTTTCTTATTTTGCAATAAATCATTATTATCATATCATCATCTAATATCAACATGGTTATAGCTTTTTTATATTTACTGGAAACCAGGTTTAACCAGAAATTACCGAAAGTTTCGGTGGTCTTTACCAGATTATTATGGTTCTGCTGATTTATATAGTATCGTGAATTCGTGTGGGGCACACTTAGACTGATGCATGTTTCGGAAAACTTATTTTCGACCGTTATGTGAATTCTTTGCATGTTTAGGCTTACCAACCAGATTTATTCCTTGTGCGTCGTTGTCCGTGCAGCAGAAAGGTGTATAGAGTTTCGTTCTAGTCGCCTTTGCTTGAACTGGAGTGAAACATGCAATGCCAAAAACCTGATTGCCCAGAGTTTGGTTACGTACCTTGGTGCTCAGTTACGAAAGGGCCTGTAACTTTCTGCCTCTAACCTTGAATTTAGTTATTTCAACAAGAATACGTCGCACTCCTCAAAGAACATCAATGACCATACCATTGCCCACCACCATGAATATTATGATAGGTTCCATCGGCCATTAAGGTGGTCGAAAACTTTATAGTGAGTAAGTGGTCTGGAATGGAGAAACATTATTATGCTCACATTAGTTATTGTACACGCACAGCCAGTGAGTCACACACCGCACTGTAGAATAAACTGTAACAAGGTGAAAGTTATATTTTGTTTTGTCACTTTGTTTTTCAGACTTGGCTGCCCTAATTCAATGCATTGAATATGAAAGTAGTTCAAGAACACGAAGGATGCAATTATTGAGTCTAACACTAACAATGCACAGTTTCTGCTTTCCTTACAATATGAAGGTGTGATCCATGAGTCCAGTCCTCTTATCAAACATTTGGCTGGTCTTTATTCCCTTCATATTTTAATTTCTCCTCCAGGCTGCTTTTATTCAGATTTATTCCCATCTCACCATTCTACATTTTATCATGTTTGTAAATTATCTTAGGAGAATGCTTTGAAATCATGTTTGCCATTAACAAATCGGACAGTAAAATTAGATGTGAAGCATTAAATACATATTATGTAATACAAACATTATGGATCATAATGCTTTTCGATTTTTGCTTTAATTGTAATAATTTGTAAATTAATACATATTATATATATACTAAGCTTCACTGCGTCAATACTCGATTATTATATAATTAATTACAGTACATAGACTTTTTCGTACTCTTTGTTAAGTATACAATATATTTTATTTTATGTATAAAAGCAAAATTATTTGCTAAAGACTACAATCTATTCATTGCGAAGAATGTAATAATTGAATTAATAGTAATGTAATAGTATTTAATATGTAAACATCATTGTCGTGTAGCAGTGGCAGTGCCACCTCAAACAAATACCATTTTGACACGGGTTGACTATAAATGATGAACTGAACAGCTTTAATCTACTTCTCCTTCACAGGTGTTGATTGAGATAAAAGCGAGTTGTGTAAAAGAAACTTTTCAACAAGTAGGCATACGATTATCTATTTTTTGGTATTTCTTAAAAGGTTAAAGGTACGACATTTGAAAAGTTACTTCTGTAAACTTAGTATTAATATGGCTTGTTATGATGTGAACTCAGAATACATTATAACTTCAGCTAAGATCCGCCGAAGTTGTTTTCTTATACTCACAACGGATTTGCCTTGCTTCCCCTAATTCGTGGTATGACAAAAGTGTGTAGCTTGGCCTAAGAAATCTTTAATTTAATTTCACAGTTAATCAGAACCTGACTCCGTCACTACAGCTGAAAGAGATGTAATTCATACCGATTATCCAAATAGCTATTTTCCATTCAGTTACGACATTTTAAGATCCCTAGATTAACAATAATACGCGTAAAATACGTACAAGAAATAATTTAAAAATCTGAAAACACTAGTCACAAAAAAACTTTGTAGATGAGTGAAAAACTTAACGTTGTAATATAATTAAACTTAAGTCTGTCAAGAGGACCAGAAAAGAAAATAAAGATTCTCCAACGCGGTGACAAATGCTTATTTGTCACAACTAGCTTCACTCTTTGAATCCTCAACATTAACTTTGTACGACAAAACGGAGCCAGCCAAACCTCGAGTGGATGCAGCAGCGTCATCCATCGACAAACAAACGGAAGCGGTTTCACTGCTGAGACTATTTCGCTTGGCGGATGAGTTCACATCGGCCTGAATCTCCAATCTATAAAATCCAAGGTGCATAATTAATAAGTATTAAAGTTATTTGAAACAATTTTTTTTTTCAGTACAAGGAGTCAAAGCTTCAATGGGCCAATTTATATTTTTACAAAGCTTACTTATTATGAGAAGGTGGATGACTGCTGGAACCAACGCTACCAGTCAAACTGGCACCAGCAAGAGCAACCATGCTAGCAGATTCTCGGTCAGGACTGGAACCGCGTTGTGCCCTAACTCCTGCAGATGATGACACAACCGAAACTTCACCGATGGAGGGTGCGCCACCTCGGCTTGATCCCATATCTATTATAGTTAATATAGTTTTTTATGATACAAACTTTTTTTAAACCGTGGCTTATTGTATACGTTTACGTTGGGGATATTTTTTATTGCGGATTACCATTGCTTCGCGTAGATTGACGTGCTAATCTCTTGTGAGTAATGACAGCGGATGGTTCAAGAGATTCAGCATCTTCATCAAAGTCAAAACGGACACCTGATGTCGATGTTGTGAGCCCACAGCCACCTGAGCGACAAAGGGAAATTGGCACCACCCCGTACACATAAGCAAGCAAAAATGGAACACCCAGCCCGACAGCTAAACCTGCCAACACGGGTGAAATAATAATTGCTGCCACTACGCCACCCGTCACAGCTATATTCCTTTTGTGCCTAGCCGCGTTTTTCATCTTGTTATGAATCTTGCGTCCGACCCAAATTGGAATTCCTTCAAATAGAAACAATATTTTCATAAATTCATTTGAAAATAAAATAACGGATGAAAAATACAAACTCAAGAACAATGATTCAGAATAACTCACCAATTATCATTGCCGGTACTGCAATTCCAGCGACTAGACCAATCCCGACTGGTGCGCCAATTAAAGTACCCAACTGCCATAGCAGTTTCTTCTTCCTTGACCAAGGTTTCTTACCCCAAAACGTACAACCGGAAGGACTGAAGAAAACAAACAATATTTTTCAATTCATGTTCTTTAAAAAAATTATTATTACACTTTTGATGATAAATCACCACCTAGGGAAAAAGACATACCTCAAATAGTGTAGATCTGTAACTTCTTTCATACATAGCCAGCAGAACTCAGCTCCACAAACTGTGCAGCTCATATGATTACATGAGCCGTCATCCATCTTCACAATGAGAACCTGGCATCTGGGGCACGGTTTCAAATCCTCCGAACCACCGTTAGCATTTTCTGCAGTTTGCTTGGAACCTGCCACAACAGTAGTGATGTCCATATGATCTGAAGATCTTAAAGCCCTCGCAGCATCACAAGTCAAGTTTGGGTGCCATAACTGTTTGCAGTGGTAGCAAAATGCCGTGTTGCATCCCGGACGCTCACACAGCAACCTTGGACAGCTGGCACAACCGGAAGCTATCACAGCGAACCTGAATGAAACAATTCATAAATGTCACTCACTGTAATAACCAAAGAACCTTTTCAGACAGTCGTCATATTACACTAAAATTGTAATAAATGTTATCACTTACGTGCAGTCAGGAGCTGGACACCACCGAGCTAAAAATGAAACATAATAATATAATTTATGAACTAGTTAGATCGTCAGAGCTTTAACTTAGTTTTTCAAACTTCTTCACATAAAGCTTAATTACCGTCTGGTTCCAGTGTCATCACTCGTCGTAACATGAAGTCCTCGTACTTGGTCATGAGATCGCCATCTCCAACCAGACATTTGATATCTGAAAAAGTGGTAATAAACGGTTATATGCTTCATTGATCTTTTTAGTGAAGGAACCTCGTGTTTTTTTGAGTGAAAATTAAATAAGCAAATGAAATAAGTACCAGTTGGATGGAGGTGTTTTGAGCACTGAAAACAAGTAATATTAATCCGTGACTCTGTAATCTGAATTCGGAGATACTCTTCCCAACATTGGCTGCAAGCTGTAAGATGTATATGAAAATGAATGACATTGACATTAGATGCTAAGCTTAAAATAATTATTAATGCAGTAATACCTCGGTGGTAGCAGCATGAGACCTCTGGAAAACTGTCCACATGTGCGTAACACAACGGGCATTCATAGAGTCCATTTGGCATCAGTTGTGGTTCCGTGTAACAATCCACCACGATAATATCAGACCCTTCTGAACTTGACCCGATGGTCTCCAACCCTTGATCGGAATCGCTAACTGTTATATTTAAATATTGCAACAATAGCCAAACCAAATTGCAAAATTTGATTTTTATCGCATTATTTAAAATAAACTGTGTACAACTTACATTGTCGCTTTTTACTAATAGGAAAAGAATCTTTGGTCCTGGATGTTGTTGGAAGCGGTATATTTGCATTACTAGCACCAGCCAAAATGTTCGTCGAAGTCAAAAGGTTTCGGAGAGAAAATCCACGCCCCGATTTCCCCTTGATCGTCCCGTCCTTCTTTTTCGTCATTTTTCTGACTCTTGGGCGCCTCAGTCGTCACCGCCGCTAAATGAAGCTTCAATTTAAATTATCTAATAATGGAAGTCGTCCTTGTCCTCGTCGGATCAAGCTCTTGAAGCAACAATTCTGTTAATTAATCAAAAAATAAATATTATACTCAATTAATGTCATTTTCACTTCACTAATTTGACATTTGTAATAGTTCAACCCAACTAATTATTATAAGAACGAATAATAATAATTAGATATCCTTTGATTTTGGACTCTACCCGACGCGACATTTAAACGTTTATTCCTATGAGCGACGACTATTCTACACACAGTACGTAGAATTTCTACTTACTAACTACTATTGTAAACAAGAAGAGTTTAGTTGATTGGAACCGAAAAGTTGACTGAATAATCAAAAAGAGTCGTTCGAGATGAGCATAAGTCGTAAATGTTTATCTTTATCTTATCATGGAACATGGAATACACAAAGTTTATGATCGTTCTGAAGAGGTTAAGCATCATGCGCCGGATTTTAATGATGAATGATACCGAGCAACGCTGAATCAATGAGTGATAACTTCATTTCATAACACAGCATAGAGCAGTGCAGCGTGGAGACTTTTCTGGAGACCGACGACGACGCTGCTGAGCGACTGCACATGCACTTTGGGACCGAAATGTCCCGGATTTCCTATTTTTTTCTCATAATGCACCTCTTAAAAGACAACAAAGATCACCTAGCACACAATAAATGCAGCTTTATTTGGAGGCAAGAGCCAAAAATCTTTATGTAAGGATGTATATGAAAATGAATGACATTGACATCAGATGCCAATTGCCAAGCTTAAAATAATTAATGCACTAATACCATCATCGATTTAAAAGAATTAATCCATTAAAGTAACTTAAAATGTACATGCACATCCACGCTGGCTCATAATAGGCATTCATAGAAACTTTGAACTTGAATTGAATCTGAGCAGCAGTAACCAGCCACGTGATGCGAAGGAAACAAAGTCATAGCGCAGCGCAGCGGCTAGTGGTTACAAAGGCAATATGCACCTGAATTAGCAAAGTTCGCCTAGCAACTTCTGACCTACTAAAATGTGATTTCGCTTCAGTTTTTTCCTTCTTTACGATTTTTTTCACTTTTTCTTCTCGTTCGTTCGATCTGAAGAATCAATTTTGGAGTTGTTTTTGAAACGTGTTCAATCACTGCTTGTAAGAAAGAAGGTTATCATCGGTTCATCCCGAGCTTATCGAAGCATACCTGCGACGCGGAAGGAAAGTGATACACGCGACCTTTGCACGTACTAAGTTTATGTTAGTGCTCGCACAAATTAATTATCCTTTTCACTTAGAACTAGAAGTTAGATTTGAGAGCAACAGATTTCCGAAAAGTCCGACTACAAAAATTAACTTGAGATTTTTTATTGGATTATTTTTCCAGATAGTTCCTGATCGAGAGTGAAAGCCAGGCGGATCGAGATGGGTGCCTGTTGTAGCAAAAAGAAGAGGAACAGCGGCGGTGACATGAACGGTGAAATGTCACCTTCAGCTGCCGCGTTGGCCCAAAACGAGGGTGCAGGAGGAGGAGGAGGAGGGAACTGACACCAACACCACGAAAATGCCACTTTACTCTCACCAGCCACCACACTTAGATTGTTAATTAAGATGTTAAAAATGAAATGGCCAAACACGGTATGTCACTCCCTGGATTCCTGTCAAATTATTGCGTCAAAATCGGATCGGATTGCTTTTTAGCTACAACCAAATTCAAAAATCACTATATTACGGAGTATGAATGAATTCTTCTTTTTTTAAAGCTACAATGTTAAGTTTTATGCTTTTCTAATGAATCAGAAATAAATTGTAACTGCATGGTTTGAAAATAATGATTGTTATGATGTGTTAAGACTCACTTCACTTATTTCTAAGTTATAATTTAAATAGCTGTACTTTAGATTAGTTAACTATTTTATTTGTAAGCCTATAGTTTAATTTTTTAAACGAACAAACTTTTTGATATATGATAGTTTGTAAGACTAGTTTTTATCTGAGCCTAAAGATGTAGTAGTGTAAGGGGAATACGCCAAGACTTCGTGACTGCGCAAAATGCCAGTTCATTTTATTAATCAGGTAATGAGGAACCATCATTCAATCAATCATCTTTTAAATTATACTAGAAAGGTTATAGAACAAATGGAGGGTTCGGCATAGAAAACTTCTTAAATTGGTAGTTTATTAGTCGTAATAAGGAAGTGGACTGTAATTTAATTATTTTTAAACAAGAAGGGGCCACAGCGTATAGCGTGGGAAATCCCTTGTTCACAAAGATAAGAGACAAGATAATTAATCTGATATCTCACATTCAATAAAGTTCTATTATATTGGAAAAAGGCAAAGTGCTTTTAATGCGATAACATTGAACAATCGAAAACAGAAGTTCAATGGTAGCGTATGTATGGTAAGAAACCATACAGTAAAACGTGCGACCCGTGGTGACGTGGTCCCTTAAATCAAAATTTAATAAACTGTCTCTGCAATAAGCGGAAAACTCATGCCTCTATCGTCTACTGTTTCATTGGTCAGGCTTTAGTTTAGTCAGAAACTATTTTACACATTTGTACACACTTAAATAAAATAGTGATAGTTTAGGATCATAGTTAAGTACAATACAATATTATAATTGTTTAACTAATTGATGTGATGAACACAGCAATTCCCTGAACATATGCAACCCAAAACATATTCAAAGCAAAAAGCTCAATGTAGAATTGTGAAGACACTGATTAATTCATTTGTTTAGCTAATCATGGTTAAATAAATTGATTTGACGAATGCCCATTAATTGTTTGCGATCCAAAGCTCAAGAATTGCGAATTTCAAGTCGATTCTGCGATCCGTCCGCAGGAAGAAAAATATAAGAAAAAACAACGAAACACACGCACCTGCCTTGCTTGCTTGCTCCAATTAATTGCTCTTTTATACATATAGGAGATAAAGATAACATTTTAATACCTGAATTTGAGATATGAGGGACGTTCGAAGTCCTTGAAATAAGGTAAGTGCTTCATGATATTCATGAATGAAGAGAACGTTATTGCAAACGCATAATGCACGTAACTGATACGATGATTCGATTAATACGATGCGTGATGCATGACAAAGAAACTCGTTAGTTTTATAGAACCTAAAAGAAATGGAAACCTACCTGAAAAATTCTCTAATTTTAGCTAGAAAATTTCGTGAGTAAATGCCACTTCACATTGAAACTGTATTTTTTTTTAAAAATTGCGTCATCCGATCGAAGTTACTTTTAAACAATCCATAAATGATAAACAAACAACCAATAAATACCAGTTTCAGTCGTAAACGAACTAAAGTCCGTAAAATCCATTTATTTTGCGTGGGTTCTCGATTCCTCTGTTCAATGATCAAACTCTTCTCTTGTCTTGTCTCGCTCGGCAATTTCACCATCATATCATTATCTATATATATTTATCCAATCAGTCTTTTCAGTCGCCCATAATTTTTAAAGGTTTAAAACTTCACCGAAATTGCCGTACTTGCCAACTTCACCGTATAACATTGATAGATATATTATATGAAGTTCATATTATGAACAGAGAATATTATATAATTCTAACAAATCAGTCACAATCGGTGTCGGATAAGATTAAATTATTTTCACCCAAAATTATCTTGATTGTCAGCAGTCGACCGAGGCCAGAAGGGAAATACATGAGTTATGTTTGACTAGATACCATCTAATAAGACCAGACCGCAGCAAAATTAAAGTATGAAGATCAAAGTTAAAAAATTAAGGTTTTCCTTTTTCAATAATTTTTTATGAACCCCCAATGCCAATCCGCATTGCCACTGCTACAATACAATTTACTAATAAAAATCAGCAGCACAGCGGTTGCCTTTGATCCATTACAAACATTGGCAGGTGTCTTCAATAAAGTGCAGAAACGCTCGTAAAGTTTTAATGAACCCAATAATGTTTTCCTCTCATAATCCTCAGTCTTATGATAATGCATCATGCAACTACAAATCTACTTTTATATAATATATCCCATCCTAAAGCCGGCCCAAAGACCTTCGTTTTTTTTTCAATAATGAGTCGTTTAAAGTAATGGCATACCGTGCGCCGCGGTATTATAATTATAATAATGAATAATGATGTGATTAAAACGAAGATGCGAAAGTGCTCATTGAGCCAACTTTTGTTTGTCAGACGAGTGTGTATTAAAATAATAAACATTACAAAGCAAAGGTCGATCACAATGACTAAATTTGGTTATTTCTTGGTCAATGTCACTTGAAAATCACGGCTCAGCTCAAGATCATAAAAAATTACCAATGGTTCATGTTATGACATTATTATTAATTAATTTTTAATGGGAGGAACAACGAATTATGAAAAAGTCAAGATCAAGGATTCATTGTGCTCATGTGATTAAAAACGCCGTAGGTATAAAACCAAGTCAAATAAATTCCAAATTATTTGCATGCAATAATAATATTTCAAATGAAAACCTTAGAATCTTACTTTTTCGAAATAATCTGCATGAATCTTCTACGAATGACGTCAGTCAATTATCTGCTTCAGAGCCTTCGTTCGCCACCATTTTTATTTTTATGTAGTGTAACTGTACTCTATACTGTAACTGCTCAGTTTGGGTTGACGCAATAAATACAAGTAGTGGTGATGATGACAGTCTCTAGTCGGCTTGATCCGGAAGTTTGATTTATCGAACAATATTTTCAGTCGGATTAGTCAGATAAGCGAATTTCACTTTGGAATAATGCTTCGTTGCAAAAAAATGAGTTAGTTCATTGTTCGTGCAAATTATGTTTGAGATTAGATTTTTGGTTTATTAAAATAAAAACACTAGTCACTAAAAGACTCGATTTCAATTCAGTTCAATGTGAGAAGCATAATACAAGTAATTCACTATAATTGTTTCACAAAACATTTTTATCATCCTGCTTGCGAAGCATTAAAAGTTAGCTAACGTAGTATGTATATAATTAAAAGATTTTTTTTACCACAACTGGATATTTAAGTATAGCTGATAGCGTGATGTTTGTAGACTTGGATCTGCCTGAAATGACAACTAAATGATGACTAACCATAAAGGTTCGATTCGATGAGTATTCAAGATAAAAACTTGATGTTAATTGCGTTGCGACTGTACGTATTTAAGCTCAGAGTAACTAAGAGTTCAGAATAACCCAGTTCTTTTCCACTTTAAACGGCTGTTCGTTAAAACGCTGCTGAATTGACGGATACTTTACATTGACAATTTACGCCAACGCACTGAAGGTGCATTGAAATAGTTAAGTAATTTTCTTATAGTCAAAGCCACTGATTAATTCATTCTACGTTGATTTAAAGGGAGCTTGCTGAATTGAGCTGATGGAGGGAAATTTTCGTAAGTTTTTGCAATTCTGTAAGTTTCAAGGTAGAGATGGGTAAAATTACTTGTTCACCAAATTCAACTATGAATGTAATTATTATTAGAAGTAATAAGTAATTAACTAACTATATATTTTCTTAGTTATCCTCTCATCAACATGATATACTTTTGAAATGATATTCTCTTGTCAACTCTTTGGACAAAAGGGTTCGTGGAAACATTAAATTTGAGGAATGAAATAAAAGTTGATGGACGTGTTTGATTTCATGACTATTAAGTTTACGCTCTACGCCACCTCCTAGTTCAGTTACTCCTAACATTTTTAACACTGCTTGAAAAATTGTAAAAACTACTAAATATTATTACTTTGATTTAAATTTGAACTCCGTTGAATACTCCAGTCCCTTGCGTCCACAATGTTAAGACAGTGTGGAGGAAATATTAACTTTACTGTCCCCACATTTTGTTTGAATGCAACTAACAACGGAGTTGCCCAAGGATGTGGGCATTTACTTCTTCATGACCACTCAAAATTTTATGTACGTATTAATTTTTCAAAGGACACAATAACACAACAGGAAGATACCAGTAAGTAAGCACATCGGAGAACTATTGAGTCACTCGCAGAGAACAAGAGATTCTTTTCTTCTCTCTGCTTTGGCTATTGGATAATATTAAAATCTACTGTTTATGAAACGAAATGTGTGATCTTAGTTTAGTAATGGCTTTACAAAGTATTGATGTGATGTGATAACAGTTTGTTGGCGCATAATGTGAGAGAGACGATGGATTTTTTGCTTCACACAAGATTGATCTTTTTTTCGCTTTTCTCTATAAGTAATACTTACTTAACTTATTAGTTACTAGTGCACATTCTGCACAAAGAGAAGAGAACAAAACTAATGCAAGTACTTGACTTGAGTGAGAGAACTAAACGACACGACCAACTTGGTGTAAAATTGTGCACGTAACAGATAATTGTAGTCTAACTCTGCTAAGGTTTTGGTGTGTAAAAACATTAATTTTTTTCATCTTTTATTTAGTAATTCTTAGTAAGATCACACCACAACTAGTCTACTATCCTACAGCCGTATCACATCACGCTGATCCCCATTATATCATCTAGTCAAAAAAGTGCAGAGAGAAGAGAAAAAGAGAGAAAAGCAGCAGTAAGAGGTGGTGGTGTGAGCTTTTGCAATGGTATTTTACATATTTATTGGTTTTGTACATACATCTGGTGCATATTTGTTTCATGTACGTACGTATAAGATAAAGATTATCATCATCATTTTTTCAGATATCATAAACTAACTGCTCTTAGGAACCACACAACGTGAACAATAGACCATTTTGTATATTACACAGAATATGCCTTTCATGTTACGTTGGGTTACAAAGTAAATGCAATATCCACATACCTCCGCTTGCTTTGCTTTGCATGCATACTTCATACTTTTTATTAAGTTAAGAAGAGTACGGCTCTTGGAATTACAGTTGCTTCGAAATGTGTAGTTTGTTCCTATGAACTCAACGAAGACGGAGACAACTTTATGTATCAGTTCACACACAGTACGGTAACCAGAACTTGACTGTGTTGGGTTCGTAGTATTGTAGCCAGTAGTAAGCTTAAAAATGATCATTAGAAAAGTTCTGCAACAGCTTGCCCTCATGTTTGCTATACGAGTGACCAAGTTTTAGTAATGGAATCTTCTTGTTGTGAAAAGGGTTTATTCTCCTCTCGGTCTATATTAGCAAGGTAGCCTTTACTGTGTTTTTGCATCATGTTGTTAATGCTAGTGTCGGTTGGTATTCTCTTGAAAATTGGTGTGCAAGAGTAGGACTTTAAGAGCTTTGCATGCATGCATACATAACCAACCAGACACCGACAACATTACACCGCTAACCAACCAGAAAAACTACAAAATGTTTGTGTGCAACTCTGTAACTTCTTACTTATCCTAGTACACAGTTACAATAATAGTATTATTATAATACTCGAGACTCAGACTCGATTCGACTCGAGAGTTGCATGCTTTACGCAGAAACAAAACAAGAACTAGAGTTGTACCAGTATTAGCAGGAAGCATGAGAATGGGAATTAGCCATGCCTACTCCAAAGACATTTGATTACGAAAACGATGAAAAAAGTTTAGCTTTGCCAGCAAAACTAATAATAATTTTATTTTACACTTAGTTATTTACAATAACCTACCTACTACGATGATGCGATCTCACATAATACGCTAATGCTGCAGTTCAGCTCAACTCATAACTCGTCACTAATCGAAATCCATTTTGTTTGATCGTATGATGTTGGCATGAGCAAGTTTTCTTATCATTTTTGTTATTTTAGTTATTTAAAGCTGACTCCAAGCTTTGTTTCTTTTGTTTAAAAACCAGCATTCATCCATGAATGCTGCATGGTCTCTCCAATTCGAAACAAAACATGAGCATGAGCAATGAACAACGCGCTTTTTCTCCCTTCCCTACACACCCTACATCACACACACCACGCTGCATGGAAGTTTTTTCTTCTTCTAATCAGCAGTAAACAATGAATAATTGCTGTTGTTGAGTGTTTAAGTTCAATAGTTCAAAATGATTTCCTATTGGATGTGTCATCTCATCTAATCATGCGGAGTCATAAAATGAGTGATTACATGAGCCATAAAAAGATCATAATCTGCAGACTTGCACGTATTTAACTAAACTTGAAAAATTTGCATATAGTCTTAGTCTTTATCACTTTTTCTTACATTCTTCAACTTCTGACTTGTATTGACAATTGACATACATGAACTAACGCAGTGAATCGGAATCGCACAGAATTTGATATCCCATTTGGTAATTTATTACTCCTCAACATCGTGAGACGTGAGTCAAATTTCACAACAAATAAGTAGGATTATGAAAATGAACTAGCGACATTTAGCGATTTGAAAGAAATATTCCTTAGGTACTTAGGAGCAATTACGCACATATCTTCACAATTACCGTAAATATGAGAGTTGTTAAAATAAACTTTTCCTTTTTATTTTATCCAACTTTGGTAAAAATGCTTTCGAAAACTCGAATGTTAGTTTGTCACCTCGTCATAAATAAAGAGTTTTACCCTTACAACTGCTTTTTATCATAATGATATACCCATTGATATACCTAATTATCTAAACGTCATAAAATCTGACGTTGTGAACGTTAATGAAAATGATTAATTTCAAAGTGAAATTTCGGTTTTGTTTAGAAACGTTTTTATACATAGTTGATGTTAATACCAAGTACCGACCCAAACTAGTCTGTGATTGCTCCAAAAATGGGTTATTTATGGAAGACTGATGATATGATACTTACTTTAGGAGGTACATACTTTTGACTAATTTTGCCTAATTGCATTCTGGTTATTTTCTACCATTTCGGCCGGTACTTCTTAATATTTTTTCTAAGCCATGTATTTGCAGAGTAAATGAATATTGAATCTAATCAACTAGCCTGATAATGAGGTCAACTATGTTTTGACTAGTGCTAATTGAATGTGATGACTGACGTTCATTTGCTTTATGAGACCATGTCGAGAATCGAGAAAGTGAAAAGAACTTAGAATTTAACATGAGCAAATTGAAAAAAGAAAATTTGTTGCTCTGTACTGTGATGTCGGTTGCATTCTAATAGGACACAGATTTATCAATTTTCCTTCTCAATAAACACTAACTTAAGAAAAATTGTAGGGGCGCGCCAATGTCGTGTAGTCATTACGGTTTTAATACCAACTTGTTAATTGCAAACATGCTACAGGTCTAAAAAGTTTTTTTTTATTATCACAGACGGGTTCATTGATTGAGAATGACGAAGCTTCTTGTCACTTTGAAAAAATGTGATGTGAGTGAACATCTCTCGTCTATTAAGTGAAGCTCAATTTTTACTTACGGTGAATTTTATTTTCGCATGAGCCAGAACCATCCGTGAATGAACACACGAAAGCGCAGGGCGTTGTGTTGTTTTGCAAGAAGAAAATCTCATTCACCTCATCTAAAAGATGTTGACATTTTATTGTGATGCTTGTTAAAGCCAAGACACTTAACTTAGTTAGTTGATAAGGATAAGCGATCTTAATGATATCTCACATCTATCTCTACGTTTCTGCACTTTCTGTCGCAAGACACAACTCTTTGAATAGAGTTGTCGCTTGTTCACATTTACTGAACCTGAAAAGTGTAAAGCATTAAGAGAAGAGAAACCGATGACAATGACAACCGGTAGGTACACAGGTGTCAGCAATCTTTTAATGTTTTTATTATTGTCTCTGTGCCATGTTAGTCTTGAGATATCTTTATGTAAATGTAAAGGATATGTAATGTCATAATGTAAAATGTAAATGTATCCATTTTGAATTTGTACACTTATAATTTGCTTTTGTTCTTTACTTTCCTCAACTAAAAGTATGAATCGAATTTTCGATTGAGAAATTGAAATGGGTGTCGAATTATTATAGCACGCAAAATGCACGCAACACGAGTAAAGGAAGAAGGAGCAGTTTGTTGAGCTTAAAAGGTGCAATTAAACTAAATTAATGGTACCTTTGTGAGGAGCCACTGTCAGAAAATTAAAACTCATTTACACTCATTGAGCGAGTTTGAAAATCAGAGAACCATTGCAAGGAGAAGTAATAAGTAACTCAAAATTCAAGAATTTACTTCTCGAAATGTGTTTTATTGGCTTCAAACTAAATTGAAGGATGCGAGGAAAAGTGTAAGGAAGGTTGTAGTAAAAATAGAGAATTGAGATTTACAGCTATTAAAGAAATGCCTAGGAAGAAAATATTAAATAAGGTTTAAGAAGACATAAAGTGGAATGAAAAGAATTTTTTAGATTTATTGTTGAAAAAGAAATAAACGCTTTCCCGTACAGTACTCGTACTAGTATTAACTGCTACTTAATACCGTACAATGCAAGGCGTAACAAAACAAACGAGCAAATATTTCATATTTATTGAGTGGGCCAAAAATTTGAGGACTCTTTGCAGAGTGAGATGTTAAAGTTATTACGGTTTTAATTGAGAGCAACTTTTTATAAACGGTTGCCTAAACTAAACGTAAACCTTAGATGGACAGTTTTCATCTCACATTGAGACTGACTGAAGTAAACTGTTTCAACAGACAAAAGTATCACAATTATGAATGAAAAGTTTGAAATGAAATTAAAGCGACCATGCTTCAGTGCACGATTTGCGATTTTGAAGGTAAGTGGGGGAGAAGTGATTTAATTTTTGAGATTTAGGCAATGTAGAGTGTGGAAAGATGAAAAGCTCATGTGTTCACAAAATTGGCATCTTTATGTATCGTAATGGTCGAATTGTGGCACGGTTAATGTTTTACTTTTAATTCCATAATCAGTTGATTTCAAACAATATGAACTGCACTTAAAGCTGGCTTTGTCTTACTTTTAAAAAATGCATAAAAGTAAACACGTTCGGGTGGCAGTGGTAATATGCCACAATGAGTACCAATGGAATGAGCGAGACACTAACATAATTTTTTGCAACAATTACACATTGTGAATGTGAAAAGTTGGCTGATTTGTTTACAGATCTGGGTTTTCAGTTTTCATAGTACTCGCTGTTAACAGCGAACAGCGGTGTGCAATGTAATATTTTATTACACAAAACAGAACTGATCTACAGAAATACTTAATAAGTTCAAGAAACAAATGCGAAAAAATACAACGTGGGTAGGACCGTAAGCATAATAATAGCTATTCTGTGCTTTAAAGGAAAGTCGAGATGGGAATTTTTAATATGCTATGAGAACTAGGCTGGAATGGGAATTTTTTCCTCTCATTATTTGCTTGTGCATAATTCGCATGTTACGTACTGAGCAACTCGACACGAGCCTATTTTGAAGCTTGTACAACAACTCATTATTACATGTGACTATTGAGCCTGAATTGGCAAGCAATTGGCACCTGAGTTAAGATCACATTGTTATTACAGAAACGTCATTAAATCATGACGCCCAGAAGCTAGACAATGTTAGTATTAAAGTTTAATGGGATTTATTCTATTCTCTGTACCTGTTGCCTATTGTGGCTGCGGCTCATTTGGGAAATCTAGTTTAGCTTTAATTTACCAACATTTAATTCTGTGGCATTAATCGACCATTATAAGCGCGTAGACGTTGGTGAATAGGTTGCATTACATTTTCATTTTTAAGTATACTTTGCTTTAAAATACTTATCAAGGTAAATTCACTGAAAATGAAATTAAGTTTTGTGTAGGGTTTGCTCAAATTATTTTACATTTGTTTTACATCTAATAAAGGAAGTTTTAATCGAGAACTTGTGGATAGAAGTTTTGAAATGTTACATTCATGTCAGTTAAACATGCATAACAACATTTAATTTTTTGCTATCACAGCAAAAGGCAGAGACGTCTGCCTGCATGTTCACTATTATCAATTTGATATTTTCCACAAAAGAAAGTGAGCATGTCTTAACAGTGAGGCTTAGAAATGGAGAGAGAGAGAGATTCTGAGGAAGATTCTGAGAGAGAGCGCTTTAGTGGTTTCTTCTGAAGCAGACTGAATATAGCCCATCTTATGTAATTTGGAAATAAGTCACTTTGAAAAGTTTATTAAATACAAAAGTTAAATCAATATGGCATATTGCACTATGCCACTATTGCAAATTGCACTAATGTCTCGAAATTGATTGATTTAACTGCCAAAAGCCTTCCTGTTAAAATGCATCAACTTTCTACAAAAAATCGGGAGAGTTATACTATACTTTTAAATAAATCGCAACATTTACTTGCCTCATAATTGTACGCAGTAGGTTTTAAATATAAACACGGAAGTCTTTTTTAATAATAAATATTTTGCANGCAGTAGGTTTTAAATATAAACACGGAAGTCTTTTTTAATAATAAATATTTTGCAACAATCCGGCAAAATAATACTGTTGTAAGTCGAACAGTTACATCATTGTAATTTGAGAGAGCCGTTGTTTTTAAATGTTGCGAATTACAGGTGAGCATCTTCGTAGGGAAATTGAAAGAGGAATGAAAACCACACCGCTCAATGTTGCAGTTACAATTACAACCAAATTATAAAATGTAAAGCGTAAAATGCTTCTACGGTGCATTTAATATTTATCTTCAATGAAATTAAACATGATTATTTACTAGAATCTTCTTATTGGTATTTATTTTAACTCGTGCTATTACATAGCATTTATTTTTTTTTACGCACTTTGCACTAATCATCATAAGAATTATTACCACGATTTCTACAAATTACATAGTAGCTTGTTTCATGCTTCAATTCACCTCTGGTTTCCAACTCTTACCTTTTTTCCTCCACGAGTTAGAAATCAAAATAATCTTTTCGAAATTATTCACGTTATATTACTATCTTCTAGCAAATTCCCAGTATCTTTATTCCTGTTGTTAAACAAATCTGGTCTTTCTTTCCCACATTAGAAAGATAAATCATTCAGTCTCATTTTAGCAATTCATCTATAATGTAGATTTTGTTTAATGATTACTTACCTACCCAACTTTGCTCAAATTTCACTTTAAATCCACCATGCTGAAAATCAAGTAAGTGGACAAAGAAACCACCAGGTGAAGAAGGTCGTGTGACTGCTAAATGACAACACAAAACCCATGTTTGCTATAAAATGTTAATGTATTTGCATAGTTAGGTACCACAATTTGTGGACATCATTCATTCGTTTCTGGTTTCGCCTTTTTAAACGTTTGCACTTAACATTGGACAACAACGGTGAAGAAGAGATATCGAAATCATCAGATCAGCATCATCATCCTCATAGATCATCCGCAACAAAAAAAGATGATCTTCTTGTGTGTGAGATGTCAAGCCAGATTATAGATCATTGAAGAAGTGAACACACGTTGTTGAAGAGTAATCAGTTGACAGGAGAAACATACCTACGTATCTAGTTTGATTAGTTCACACAGCAGAGCTAGTTTTTAATAATGCGCTTTGTTTGGTTAGTTGTGAAAGGGCCGACCCTGCAATCCAATGCAACCATTTATTATCCCTCTTGCTTTGCTAATGTCCTCTCCTTTTCAATTTGCTAATCGTTTTTCTTCCCACCTGATTATCGACAAGTTCACTAAGCAAGAGTGGTTGCACTTGTTTATTCACAGATTTTCAATTGCAGACAATTTCTGCTTCTGTGTTCGTCTTCTTCAGTGAGTTGCTGTGAGAGAGTGTACGGGTCAACCCAAGCGACATTTGCCTATTGGTCCATTTTCACTTTTTTCTTGTTGAATAACATTTTTGTTCACGTGGACAGACAGAATGAGTGATAAATTCATGCAAAAGTATATAGTGCCTTGCACCATGGATCAGAAAGTTTTAAAGATTTCTGCACATTCAACTCAGTCTGGGTTGATAAGTACCTTCAGTAAGGAAGAGCCACGTTCAACTCATTGACGGTTGATTATTAAGTATTATGTTCACCTCAACGTGGACACCGCAGACTTCACTGTTACATTACATTAGACAGGCGATCATCATGATCATGGGGTAGCGGTAGCACCTCAGTCATTCAACCAGCAAAAACATACCTATAAAAGGTGAAATTAGTATAGTAATCGTCACGCCGCAATATTACGAGAGTTCTTGTACAGAATAAACGTAATATAATCCATTTCTATAATGTTATCTCATATAAAAAATTTGTTCATTTTATTTTATTGCCTTAAAAAGTAGTTCGTCTCTTCTCTCTCTTCTCTCTTCTCTTCCTAAATTACACCATCGTACCTCAAACCACCGTCCCAAGTGTCATTTGAGCTTTTTCTCTAATAAATATTAATCTAGCAGCTCGAGCTCGTCTTCTGAAATTTCATATTCAGCATATTTTCATTTCATTGCTACCTAGCATAGCACAGCAATCTATCAGTTTTATTATAAGTGACATAATAATATCGGGCTTAGGCGACATGCGATACAACTTTTTTGTCATCATCATCCATGAATGAACTAATGAACTGCAGACGTAAGTAAGTAAGAAATAAAGTTGCCTACGGAAAATTGTAGGCATGATACATATGTAGACGTCTTACCTTGAGAGTATAAAATCGCAATCAAAATCAACTTTGCCATCACATCAGTTTATGAATACTCATTTGTTTGATGTTATATTATGTATTTTACCTCATACCGGTCGATTCAGGGGAATGACAGTTGAAGTGTACAGTTATTATGATCCATAGACAAGCTAGCGATGGATGAGGATAATGCCGTCCGCAACCCTCGCAAGTAAGGTTGTCGCGGAGCACAGCCCACTGCCACAATCTGACAGCAGCAGCCAAGTGGGAAACTAAAAATATAATTATGAGGCAATAAATATTCATGCTTATTGCAAAGAAAGAGGTGTTTTGAAAATATGATGATGTGCTCACGAAATGGCATCTTGTGATGTGATGCAACAGTAAAGGTGAATTTCTTATTCAATATCTTCAGAAAATGTTAATTTAGAAATTGAGAAATAAATGTGCTTGCTTACTGTAATATAATACGTAATCTAATTTGAATTGTTAAATTTATTTCTAAATACATGAACTTTGTAGAAAGGCTAACTCTACTAAAATACAACTTAATAAATCATTACTCCTCTTTGTAGAAACTTCCGCCCAGCCTTTTAGAAATCTTTGTCAAGTCATCCTGTTGTCACCCAGGTTTGATATCATCATCGACAAGGAAAATCCTGTTGCTACAAAAGCAACTGTGTACTTCATTAAACTGGAAGGAAGTGAAAAGATTGTTTTTCCTCTTCCACAGTGCAATGTATATATGCAGGGTTTTTCGGTGAACATTGAGCCATGAGCCAAGCATCGGTGACATTTCCCATTTACGCCTAAATATTCCAATAAAAGTTTCTCGTGGATTCGCAAATTCCAAAATCGCAAATAAGCGGATGCCAGTATTAGAAATAACTTCCTGGTCTCTGTATTATGTGAGCCATGCCAGGTAGCAAGCAAATAATAATACTACATTTTTATTAGGACATCCCTCTCATTCCACAATAACACCTACCTTGTTTCTTTGAGGAACGGTATTGTGTTTATAAATAAAATATTTAGTCCTATATAACTTGGATACTTTTTTTGTTTTTTTCTTTCATCGTCATCGCCGTCACCATCGTTCATTCACGCACGCATTTCCTCTCTTCTTTTTTTCTACTGACATAAAATGTGAATGTAAATTTATGAAAGAAGGGAAAGTAGGGCTTTTCGTTGACGACATTGACTGGAGAGACTAAAGTAAAGAGGAAGGAGGAGTGAGAGAGACGGAGAGAGCTTTATGAATGAGACGAAAAGTAGGTTCATCGACTTCTAATTTTAGAACCTAAAACGTGCAAAATCCATTGGCTACCAGCATCATCAGTAGCACAAGATAAAGTTCCATATACTGATTTAGAGACAGGACACACGCGTTTTTAGTTATTTTTGTACTTCTTCATATCTCCATATCTCCATTCCACTGACGCCCATCCACTCAGCCAAGTCACACACTTCAGTGTTCTCTCTCTTTCGTTCTGTTCGCCTTCTTACGTCATCATATAAAATGTTTTTTACATCTGCACCCCAAAAATCTCTACGTACGCATGTTGCTCACGCATATGACGCACGCACTCACGCACATAGACTGACAATTAAAGAGCTTCCAAAGAATATACGTATATTGCGTGCGAAATTTTGGCCCCATCTCCATCCAGTATAGCGTCATTCGCGAGCGAGCACACAAACACTGAGAGAGAGAGACCCAATTTTCTTTTTATCAATGTGTGCTCTGCTTTTACATTCATCTTCCCTTGCTTTGCTTTGGAAAGGTGAACCTTTTCTTTCACAAAGACGTTCCTCTATTCCTCCTAACTTCATGCTTTGCTTTCTCCGCTTCGCTTCTCAATCATGTTCACCTTCTTTCATTGGAGCGTCGCAAGGGTGAGCTACCGTCTCCTCGATACGTAGTGCATTCATTTCATTCTTCCTTTTATTGCTCCATCTCAACGAAAATATGATGATGTGAGTACCTACCTAAGCACATTCAACAACGACCCCATTCACTACAAATCTTCCTTCTCTTCTATGACTGAGGGAAATCTGTTCGTTCATATATTGGCCTGCGAGTGAGGAAGGAGAGAGGCAAGCAGGAGCACGACTACACATATGTAAGTAATGTGGGGGAAGAAGAGCGCCTATATCCTTTCCCCGTGCTTCCTTTCTATTCATTTCTGCATAAAGTTTCACAACGAGGCAAACAATGCACTACTGTGAAGTAAAGGGAATTTTGTTGAACGAGTGAGTGATATTCATCGGACAAACTGATCGTTCCGTTCGCGAGTCGATGCGATAGTCGGAGAAAGTCGTGAGTGAAAGAGAGCGAAAGAAAGGGGGAACGGAGAAGAGAAAGCAAAAGAAACAAGGATGCACGGTGAGCAGTCATCACGATGATACTAAACTGAACTGACTGAGCAAGTGAGTAAGAATGATAACAACACTAAATATAAAACGTAATAAGAACAATGTAGCAGCATAACAACAAGATAGGCTGAGAAAGATAGAAAAAAGTGGAGCTCTCTTGCTTCCACGCTACATTCATAAATACAAGCCATTACGAAATAACAAGAGATCCCTCGAACATTTTCCTACATACATGGCGAATGTATAAGTAGATACATAGATGGAGTATTTTAAATTACATGCTATCTCTGAAGGGTGCCAGCATCAGAAACATAACAAACAGAGAGGTGAGCATGTGAGAGTGAAGAAAGTGGAAACGACGATGATACCTGTCTGACTATCCTATCTGTTTTGCCTCGAATATTGTACTTTTCACCGCTCTTTCCTTAATCGTCCTCCAAACGATATCATGCATGCATTTTACGCCTTGTGTGTCCACCTCACATATTCCACCTTAAGAACAATGTAGTGACCGAGCTACGCTAAGACGATGAAGGTGGAAGACAAAGCAGGTTACGAAACTATCATATCTTTTCGGCATTTGAAAATTGCCCGATTATTTAATATTCTTTTTTTTTAAATTGTAATTCCGATAATCTAGTTATTTTTTCATTGGTTTGAGTACAAATATTTATTACGTTCATTAATACGCAATTAATATGTAGAAATTAAATCAAATGAAACTTAAATAACTTAATTTTGTACCTTTCTCAAAAGAACAAGAACGTGAACGGAATGTTGACAATAAGAAAAACTATTAGAATCAAAATCTTTATGCGCTTACAAATGGTATAGTCAAAAGATTAGTACATTACCACAGTTGTAAATGATTCGGGCGGGCTTCAAGGCCCATTCCAACGTATTCTTTGGTACCGTCCTTTTCATAATTTCGTTTCGTAAGGTAGGTATTATTTGCTTAATACAATATTTGGAAAGAAGTGAAATGAAAGTGGTTCTCTCACGACCAGAGGAGGCATTTCTCTCACATACATAAGAGCCACTAGATGAGAGAGTGTGGCCATGATAATATTAACAAAAAAGGTATAAGACAGTGCATAAGAGTAGTTCATATCCACAAAGCAGACAATTTTGGAACTTGCTCTATTGCCTTGTCGGTAATTCAACACGCGAGATAATTATGCGTGCCAGGAGAACCAAAGAGAAAATGAGAAAAGACACAATATCTACATGATACGCACGCAAATTGTAGTTCTCTGTTCTGCCATTCCATTACATTCCTTCTTTCTTCGATGCTCCTTTTTCCCTCTTTCTCCACTATTTAAGGAGACTTGATTATTTTTATTATTACTATTATCATCCTCAAAGATGGGCTCACTATCCGTGTCATTTCCATTTTATTCCTTCATACCATTGTGTTATTATTACTTCATCCAGCTAATGTTCGTTGTCTTCTTTTCCCGCACTTGCTCCTTTCACTTTTTTCAAATCGGAGAATGAAGAAGAGAGGAGAAAAGGAAAGGGCAGCAGGAGTGTGGAGCATTAGTGAAACTGTAGGAGCGAAAGGGAGGACAACCATCAGTCTGATCATCATCACCATCTTCATCGCTGCTCCTCTTTCCTCACTCACACATGTATCTACTCACTGATGGTAATGATGAGAGCATTACATGATTTTATGCGAACGAGCATGCATAGAAACGCGTCGAGAATGGACGAACTCTTGAAATGATCCTTTTAAACCCCTTCTTCTCTCTTCAATCTGCACTTGAGAATGTGCTTCATAAAGAACCGTTACCGATTTTGTCTGTGTGCTCGGTCCTTGAGTATGATATTACGGAATGGGCGTCTGTTGATATGGATGGATGAGAGGAAAAGAAGTAGTGCTCTTCTCTCTCATAATAATTATTACCAACAATCAACATCTTCTCTCCATATATAAGTTGAGCACAGAATGTACTTTTTGGTTTCAAGTGATTAAAAGTGAGGAAAACACTAGAGAATGTAGAACTCGGCAAGGGATTGCAAAAAGAGCGTGAAAGGTAGGTGCTAGACATGTCCACTTTCACCTAAAGATATTATAAAAAGAAAGCATGAGAGGAGCGGCATCTAAAATATGACATGCATGAGGATGTTTTTCTCTCTCTCCTTTCCACTCTCGGGAAAAATGTTACATACATCGTTCGTACACCTACAATAAAAATCGTGTGTGATGAAAGAGGAGAGCCATTTTCTCGTTTAATGATGCTCTCAGATTTTTATTTTTTCCCGCACAGCAAAATAAAAGGCTAAACATTAATTCTGGGGATATCATCACTCTCCTTTTAAGCCCCACTTTAAAACCGTTGTATGTGGGAGTCCAAACAACATTTTCTGGAGAGTCCTTACATGACAAAGAAGGAAGGAAGCCTTGCATGGTCATCACGACTGAGATGAGAATGATTAGCATTTCACAGTGGTGCTAGAACTGGAAGCTTTCCTTATTTAGATTTATCATCTCTCTCTCTCTCTCTTTGTGTGTGTGTGTTTGATGCTGTTGCTTTGCAAATAAGGAGAACAAAACAAGCGGTCGGATGAATAAATGCACACAAAGACAATTTCTAAAAAAAATTTGCTCACTTGTTTTTTAATGTGTCATGCAGAGAGAGCGTGAAAGACAGCAGGGAAAGGAGATTTCGCGGTCTTGCGAGGAACAAAAGAGGAAAAGTTGATGATGTTGATTAAGAGTAAGTAGTGATACTTAAGGTTAGTAGTCGCTCACATCATATCTCACATTCTTTGTATAGAGAAATTTCTGCGATGGGTCAGCCAGCATTAGTAAGTAGCAACAGCAGAAAATTCTTACTTATGTTATGTTATGTGTCCATAAATGTAATGGTTGGTTCGTTATAATAAGGAATGCAATATTGTGCTTTTTGTACTAAAATGTACAAAAAATTCGTCTTACTTTCAGAGCTTCACTCACTTCGTGTTTCTTCATATGAAACGCTTTTTGGTAGAAACGTTTGCTACTCGTGTTCTAGAGGACGTCCACTTGCGTAGCACCAGGAGGAGTAAAGTAAAGTCCTCCAAGTTGTTGTGCTCCTTGCGGTGGTGGTGGTGATACAGTTTCGCTCTTGTCGTTTACAGTAAGCATGGTGAAAAGCCAGAGTAACATGCATACATCCTTACTTACTTATATAGATACATATTCAGAAGCATGCACAAGCAACAGAAGATCAGAGAGCAAAACTTTTACGGAATTCAACGATCCCACGAACGACGATGTTGATGTTGTTTGATGATGGGAAATGTACATTTGGGTCTCTCTCTCTCTCCCTCTTTCCTACTTCTTTCACTCTTTTGCTTATGTATGCAGTAATGATGTTGTTTGTAATCTTCCTTTAACAAAAAGCACACTACAAAGACTAGAGTAGCAGCACACCAGCAACAGAAAGTTTACAGCTCTTTTTGTTAAGGATTCAGCGGGCTACGTGGAAGTCATATTTATTTAATCATAAATTGATAAAAACTCAAGCTTTCGCCAACCGACTGTTGACTTCATCATACGAGTAAAATTGAATTAATTAGAAAATTCATAACGAAAAATATGCATATTAAAATTAATTAAAGACTATTAAATTCGGAAAATGTCGTTAAAAACATTTCGTGTCATGGATTCTTTAGTAATGGGATGAATAATGAACTCCAAATCGGGCTGACCTCTGATTCACGTTCCCGATTTAGGAGTTGGAATTAACACTTTTTGTTATAGAGGCAGTCTTTGGTCTTTCAGTGAAAGGTTCTCGGCTTACCCACGGGTTAAGATGTGAGATCGGTTTGTAATTAGGTGTTCGGTTACTGCTGAACAGAAGTTCTTGGGGTTAAACTGTCATTTCTTGCGATTTGGTTTGTTTAAATTTTCATTATTTCTATTCTTTATTCGATGTTTGTAAGTTGGGTTGATGATAGTTGAGAAAATCTTGGTATCGTATCGAAAATCGTATTCAACATGTTTTTAGGAAAGTTGAAACTGCTTCTAAAATATTTAATTCCAGTTTTATCTGATCTGATGTCGATAGTTTTTTATTTCATCTTGTTGATTGAGTTGTGATTTAATTTAGCTTTTTTCGTAGACATTCTCTATTTGCCTTTTCATCTCTCCTCAGTTTTAGATAGTTACATTTTCCAAGAGGAAAATGGCAAGAATACACCGCAATGTCTACTTGTTTTATGATGACCGTCATGATGATAATGACGATGATCACGATGATGGCGGAGGAGATGCGATGGTCAAGTCGAAAGAAAGCTGAACCGAAGGAATGGAATGACTCTGCCATTGCCATATTAAAACTGTGCCGTTCAATATTTTAAGCAAAAGCTGGAAAATTGTTGAAACTCATTTTTATGCGCATTTTAATCCCCGAATTTATTCTGGCCAGATTTGGAGAAAGAAAGGCCGAAGGAAAGAGAAGAAGGGCATAATAATTATGAACTGCTTTTCCTGATTGCTCTTGCTATTTAGTAGCATTGTTGAAAGTGAAGCTATGCACATGTGCCTGGATGATGAGATGATGACTATTAAAGTGCTCATTGTGAATTCATAGTCACTAAAAAGTCTGTTGAATAGGAAAGGAAGGATGGAGGGGAATATCATCGCGAAAGAGGAGAAAGAGCGAGCGAGCGACGGAGAGAGAGAAGTAAATGATAATAGTATTGCAAAACTGGAACTTTTCTTCCCCTTTTTATGCCCACTTTTCTTTCGTACGTAAGTAAGCCGTAAGGATGTTGGTCGTTGAGGATGGATTCACTCATGGCATTGGGAATGGAGAAATGTAGAAAGCTTCTGGATGTAAGAATGTGAGTCTTTCATATGTGCAATATGACCTTTTTCAATTATAATAATGTTAATAATAAGAGAGCTGGGTTTGAAAAAAGTGTATACAGACAGAAGAGAGAGAGAACTACTTCATAAGCGAAGGACATGGCGAAAAATACGTGTTTTTTCTCAAACGTGACTCTATCATCATACTGGAAAAAACAGTTTGGCAAGCATAAAAGAACATAACGGTTTGCTCTAGAATAAGTGTTTTTCCCTTCTTCTCTTTCCCTGCCGTGTCTGTGTAAACTGGAATAGTCGTGCTAATAGTGGAGCGCGGAGTAATAGAAGTTGAGCATGATGATAATAATGGAACATCTTTTTCAGCTTAAACATTTGGAAAGGAAGAGTAAAGTGGTGCTGTTTTAATATTGCAAGTTGCAAGTATCTTGTGGAAGAATATAGCAAGCTGTAGCAGGAGCAGTAACGGCAACAGCAACGGCAGCAACAGCGGAGGAGACAGGCTTGTGGAAGTGGCTGTTATGTTGCGAACAGATCGACGGAACGGTAAATAGACGTTGTATGTGCCAGCTTGGAAAATAACGGAAAGGAGTATGGAGAAGAAAGAAGGCGAAGAAGAAGTATTGGCGGTGGTGGTGATGGTGGCGATGTGATTGTGTAGAAGTGGTAGATGTCTGCTGCTACTACTCCGCGACTACAGAGAATGGTCTTTGGAACACAGAAGAGGAGACGAGAAGAAATATGAGAGAGTTGTACAAGTTGAGAATTGTAGCATGCACACACTTATTTTTCTTCGTACGGACGGACCAAATTAAATATATGCTCGTAAAGTGTATGTGTGAGTGTGTGCACACGCTATATGTGGTCTGGCAGTGGTGCTCGCTCTCGCTCTGCTCTCTCCTCTCTCTCTCTCACTCATTTCTCTCTGCTCCTCTCTCTTCTCCCTCTTTTCCAAACTCACATTGAGCAGTGAACACTGAACGAACGTTAGTCGTTGGAATATATATGGAGATATGGAATAGAGCTCCGTTTATGAATGTACTTTTTTCCTGTTGGAGTTTTGCAAAGCAAGAAAGGCAAATGGAGAAGGAAGGGGGAACAGAGTTGTTCTGGAGAAGGTGTGTCAGTCGCAGTCGCAATGATGAAAGTGAAAGGGAAGGAGCCATGGCGTAGACCCTGTCAACGGTGACAATGAGATTTCCTCCAAAAAAGAAGTAGAGAGAGCCCCATGAAGACATTGTTGGTGGAACTGAACAAGAATTAAATAAAATTGTCTTCAGAGGGATCGTCGTCACCCTTTCGAAAAAAAAAAGAAACGGTTTGGAAAAAGTGAAAATTTTCTTTATCAGAGATCAAAGTGTTCCTGCTCTCCTCGCGAAAGAAAAAGAAAGAGGGAAAATATTTTGAAATAAAAAGAATTCGATCGTAAAAGAAGGAAAGAGTAAGTCCACAATACATTGGAAGGAACGCACACTGAGATAATATACGAATGGTTGCAAGATTATTGCAAGTTTTTTTGCATGAGTTTCTTCCCCATTAAGAGTCGAGAGTGCAGGAGAAAGAAAAGAAAATCGGGGAGCGAGAAGAAAATAGAAAACTTGCCTCAAAAAACAGGAAGCTGAAGATGCTGACGATCCATATTCAATTATTTTCTCTTCTCTCGACGATATTTCAAGTAAATTAATTGTGTGTCTGTGTTCACCATCGACGTTGTAAAGTTTTGTGTATCGAGTGGTTGCATGCTACTTAGTTAGTTAATGTAATTACATTACCCTTTCTTCATACGGTATGCAATAAAAGTTTAATGTAAATAAGAAAAGGGATATTTTCTTACAAAGTTACATATTCACACCAACATAAATTTGTAGGCAACAGCGTTTCTTTCGCTCGCGTAAAAAGTGATTTCTTCCAGCGACGACATCCCTTCCTCTCTACTTTACCACGCATAGTTCCATTATTTTTCGTATCGAAATTCGAGACTCTCTACCTTCCTGTCCTTCACCCTGGAGAATTTTGCTTTGTCAAAAGGAGACAAAGAAACTTGTCTTGTGGTACGTTGGAATTTGAAAGGTGATAAGTGTCTTGTCCCCAGTTGTACGTTCCTCCCAACTCCCAATAACCCCCATCATCATAAGAAACAAATTTAATCTTTGACAGTGAAACGATGAAGTGGTGATATAGAAAGAGGAAAAGAAATTCTGGTCGCATGTGGTGGAGTTAAGGTGAGTTTTCTTTTACATACTGCTATTTATATTGAATTAAACCACGAGACTCGCTTCTTCTAAACAAGATGAATTTTGCAGCAAATATTACATTATAAACTGAAAACGATTATGACTCAATCAGTGTTTTGGTTTTGTCTGTGCATCGTTGGTTGTAAAAAGTGGAAAGTGAAGCGTTCCTTGAATGCATACTCATGTTATGTTAGCATTTACTCCATTAACAAAATACATACCAGAAGCCACAATGAAGCAAAATTTCCTCCTTGTTAGAATATATTTTCCAATAAATTGGCGACTTCTTGAGGACCCGTTCGAAAATATACACACCCGTTAATTCTACCGCTTCTTTGTTTACGAGATAATGTGGTCGTAAATAGTAGTGGGTTGATGATTCTCGTCGCTATAGGCTAAGATGACAATGGAAACAATGAAGAAAGACCGGTCCGCCATACTCAACTGCCATTTAATAAATCCCGTGGCATTATAGTATCAAGAACGAATAGGGCTTTTACGATACTGTGAAAAATAATAAAAAATATTTAGTACATATTGATTATCAATATGTAAATAATTGAAATGTGTAATGAACGTTGTGCACAATAAAACTTACATGAATTTGCATTATCTAATATGTATGTAAGTTAATACGTAGACGAAGTCTACATTTAATGCCACCTTTCCTTCTTGTTCTTAAAAAGTTAGCCAAGATCCAACGCTTACATCGTAAGGACAGGATCATCATCGAATTAGTCACGTTAATGTTTCACCGTTATTGGCGGTTGGCACGTGGGATAAAATATTCTAGCCCACTTCCCGTAAGAATATGTGGCGGATGTTGATTTTTCCTAATGAGATGCTTTGTCGATTTTCAATTCATCAATTCTACATTTGTATTCTAAAGATTCTTAACAAACTGTAAAATATCCCTGAGTTAAATGACTGACTCCCTGCGACGCAATACTTGTAATAAATAATTTTGTTGTGCGAAGAAATGTCCGATTGAGTCAATCAATAAATAATTAATGTTCCGTTAAACTTGAACCAAAGGCCTTAAAATTATGTGCTCGTACCTACAGCTCGTAAATATGTGCTACCTGCGTTCGTACTGTTAGATAAATAAATTAGAAAAAATAAACTATGGATTGAACTAGTGTGTTTATAAAAACTCATTTTATTACTTCCAACATGTCGGCTAATCACTCACTATTTCTCATCAGAGAAGAAAGTAAAATAGTAAAATAGTAAAATTATTTGCATTGTGGTTTTAGTATTGGGGGAACTGCAAACAAATATAGATTGTAATTTAACAATACACAAAGTACTATATAACAATTACCTTTCTTGGCTTCTGGTTTTGTCCGTCCCATTAATTTGTCATGAAAATTATGTACTTGTTGACATCAGTATATATTGCCTTCCAAATGCATGATCCAATTCGTACAGACACGGACACCTTAGAAGAATGAATTTGTGACTAGCCAAATTCTCAACCAATGCTTTACATTTTTACAACCTTCAATGACACGCGGAAAATAAATTATCGAGTTTTCTTTGAGTCTTTTATTACCATTTCGTCATCAGTGATTGAAATTGAAACACACTCACTCCAAGTCTATAAATTTTAAACCATGTTTTACTTTCTTCATTTTATATAACTTAATTTTAAATATCTTGACAAATCTCGTAAAAATATTCTACCAAAATGAAATGACGGAGTCCCTTGTAAATTACAAGTTGTAATTCACCAATAATGATTTTAGGAACAATGTGGTCAGCATGCATGCAATACGTTTCATTATCTTTCTAGGTACACAACAGGAACGGGTTCGATCCTGTTGGAAACCGAAACCAAAGGGAATGGACCATCATGGGCATCTCTTCGTCAAAAAAACTTTCCACAAGCCCACTTACTGCCATCACTGCACCGACATGCTATGGGGTCTCATCCAACAAGGATGCATTTGTGAAGGTAATCTAATAATTTACCTAAAATACAATTAAATTTCTCTCTTTTCGTACTACTTGAACAGTTCAGGAGGTCGCATAAATTCCTTGTATTTTCATGAATGAATCATTAATGGTTATCATAAAGTTGTCGCAGCGGTTCTAGATGTGAATGAGGTTTCATAGTACCTACTTGCTTTCGTTCATACATATTAAGCTATAATGAGGTCCAAAATGCGATCGATAGTATTTAGCATTACAAAATATGAAACACACTGATAAAATCAAGTACATAGATTATACTTTGGCAAAACAGCAGGTTGGCTGTTGTGTGACCACAAGGAACATTAAGTAGGTGAGCACACAGTACATAACATTCAATTCATAGAAAGCGAGGCTTGCGAATTCATTCATAAAGTGGAGTAAGTAGACCATGGCGCAGAAAGTAGCAAATATCAACAACGTTGACTAGTCAAGTCAACTCAAGTCAGCCAGTGAAGCCAAAGAAATAAAAGTTTGCACTACTATCTACTTTTTTCTCTCCTTGTGGTTCTTCTAACCACATGTAGTTGTTTTCATAATTAAATGTAGAGAGAGGTAGAGCTCATCTTTTGTTTATATTGCTAAGCTAAAATTAAGATTGAAAAAAAATGCGCTCCTGTGTTGAATGAGAAAACCGCAAACAAAATGATGACAACGAATTTTTTTAGCTGTTTAGGTTAAGCCATGGCCTATTCTACTTTGAACATTCGATAAACTTTGCGTATAGGAAAACGAACATTCATAAATAAATCATCTTTGCGTGTTGCATAATATTAAAATAGCTTTACATAATCAAGCAAATTATGTCACAAACAACCATTTATCGGGAAATATGAATTAACTATATTGGTATTTTCGATCTGAACTAAATTAAAAGTTTCCCATAAACTGATGAAAAATCGTTGAAATTCTGTCTCGATAAATCACTTTACATGTTGGTAAAGTGATATGAATATGGTGCAACGGTTATAAATAACCGATATTTCATTATACTGGTGGAAACTATCAACCAGAAAGGAAACAACCCACGTTTTTTGCAACACAATAGGAAAAGGAAAAAATTTTGATTGTGATTAAATTAGAGAATCAGCTCTGTACTCTCCGCCACTTACATTAATGCCCTTTTAAAAATAGTATTAATGAAGTGTTGAGTGGTGCCGTGCCACCGAAAAGTTTTTAAGCCCTGCTTTCAATAAACTCAATTCCGACTAAAAACATCAGCCATGAACAAACGCCATCACTATCAACCTTGGGAAATTTACGTCATATTTTCTCATAAAAGGTTCAGCCGAATGAGATGTAGCAAACAGCAGACTTAAAGGTCGTATTATTATACTAATTAATATGCATATACACGCTCAGATACTTACTGACACATTAATAGCTGACAATTGAATGGATGGGGCAGTGCATATTCTATAGTTTTGCTTATCACCTCACTTGCACTTTGCACAAGATAAATAGCAAACGGTTCCATTTAACCAAAATTCGTACTCTGAGCAAAACAAATGATTCTCTTTTGATGATGAGATTTGCAGTAATAAAAGTTTCTAATTTAATTATAATTGCAAATTGCGAAACTGAAAATCTCATTCTCATTGATTACGAATACATAAGCATACAGAATTGTGACCGGATGCAGTTCACCACTTAACTAAATTAACAAGGGAAACACAATATTGTCCAACAATACCACGTCTGCAGCACACACTGACATTAACTCAATCAAACCTCTCACTCTCAACGAACCACACGGAAACGCACTTTTTCTACAGCGTTGACATAATTAAGTTGTCGTAGAACAGCTAGAGCAACACATTTTCATTCACCTTTTGCTAGTCAATGAAACGGTAAAGAGGAATGGTCGTAAATTTTCATTCTTTAGAAATCATCAGAACACGATAAATCCACACCAATCATCGTTCACAAACATGCCTAATTCCAAATAACACACGTAACCAACTAATGTAATTTTTGAAAGATACAGTAAAAAATCTTAATAAATAAATAATGAGAGGGCATTACTTTTCGCATGCACTTCCTTTATTTACTTGCAATGTGTAATTTCTCTAATTGTTGTACTGCTATTATTATCTTATACTTACAGTATGCAACTTTGTGGTGCACGAACGATGCTCCAAGGTGAGTAAAAATTAAAGTTATCATTAAAAAATTTAAGATTCACATAGTTTACATTAAGTACCTCACATAACGTTGTTGGTTACTTTTCTAACTAGTTGTAAGTAATCTTCATCTAAGGGGATTATGTTCGGATTATCTCCACGATAAGTGAGATTTGCAATATTATTAATTGTTAAAGTAATTTTGACGGCTTCGCACAGATTCCAAGGGTCAGCAGCAATCGGTTTGACTGGCACATATTTTGGCTCGATCTTCCATGCTTCAATATGAAGCAATATCAGCTTGGTTTCTGAAAATAATTATTTTCCCAATTTCATTCGGAATAGCAACTTTTTTTATTGTCGTGTAGGAATTTAAGTTCTGCCAAGCTAAAGTTAGGGAAATGCATTTCCATGTTAAAAGTGCACAAACTGACAATTAACAGTAAAAAGTTTTAAATGTAAATATCAACGTAATATGCTTGTTTTATGCTAACTTCTCACTAAAAAACACAGCATGTTATTGACAAAATCTTCCCATGATCTTAAGCGATTACGTCCATAAACTTCAGCTCTCAAAATAGCCTTGTTTGTAGACTCAAGAACTGGTGCACAATTGGTGAAATGTTTGCATAACATCATTGATAGATTTACAGTGGTTCGCATGTGATACAAAATGACCTTTCTCCATTCCAGATTATAGGTAATTCTTACTAGACGCTTGGTTATCTGCAGGAAAAGTCAAAACGACGTTTTAAAGACATGAATGTTCCTTTGTTTTGTCTGCTGACATAATTTTCTAATATTTATCTAACAACAATACACAGACTTTAAAAAAATTATAAATTTCGTCATTTCTCCATCTTTGTTGTGCTGTAACCAAAAACATATCGTCGACTCATTCGATCCCGTTGAGAAGATGTAAAAAATTTAAGATGTCATGCAAAATGAATCAAACTTTTTGTTTTTCATGTCCGGCTTTTAACTACAAATGACGTGTTCGCAACCCTTCCTTACAACTCTGCCACTTTGTCACATGATTTGATTCTGGATTCCAAGAATGTACTTTCACCCTGCTCCACTGTGGCTTTATCGTATGTCAAGGTATGGTTATGATTGTTCATCATTAAGTCATTGTATTTTCTTAATTGTCTCGTTCGACTTCGACAATCAGTTGAATCAGTCTCTTGACTTTGTTGCTTCAAAGTGGTAGTTTGTAAATTGAAATCAATCAGCTGAGGCTTTTCGGATAATTTTTCAATCTAATTTTGAAGGACAACAGGAGGCTATCAGCGTGGCCATTTTCTAAACAATAAAACTACTTTATTCAAACCAATATAATTTACACTATAGAGTATAGTGATTAGTGATTAAATACTAACGTTTCAGCTTTTCATTAATCTGAATCTAAACACTTGCAGTAACTAACTACAACATAACTAAATAGTAGTTAGTATGTACGGTCGGAAAAACTATAAAGATCTTTGAATACTGGACGTTAATTTAAAGCCCAGTGTGAAAATCCAAAATTGTATGTGGCGGAAGTACTCCAGCAATAATAATAATAATAATAAAAATGACAATAGTAGTAGTACTGGCGGCGGTATTAATGACCGCAAAGGGAAAGACAAAAGATTGAAATCAAAAGGAAAGGGAAAGTAGGGAAAGCCATTGTTGTGAGCGGTGGTGGTGTTTGTAAAAAAGGACAACACAACAGTTTGACATTCGCCACAAGCATGAATTCAATAAGGTTCATTGATGGTGTTGAAAATCACAGAGGAGAAATGGATTCGAGTAGCGGTGGTATGAGTAATCATAATGTGAATTTACAGACCCCTGTGGCTCACTGTTGGTCAGACCCAAGCCACTTCAAAAGGAAGTATTGTCATGTATGTAGGAAGCGACTGGATGATCATGTAGCGTTTAAATGTGAAAGTAAGTCATATTTCAACGTAAATACTTTCATCTAAAAAATACGAATAAAAAATTCTCTGGAAAATATCTAATGACTTTTGAAAATGTTTTTAAAAAACTTTTTTCGTGGCAAAAATAGTTTGTGAGTACTACGTTCACGAAAGCTGTCAAGAGCTATCCGTGCCGAATTGTAAAGAATGTGCCACATACTTTCCTGGTCGAGAATTATCCAATGTACGACATATACACCACTGGCGAGAAGGTAATTAAACTTTATTGATTCACATTAATATTAATATTACAGTAATATTACATCAATATATAAATGTTAATGAAATAAAATTAGCAATATCTACAATTGAACTTTTTGAGTTCCAAAAGCTGATAGAATGGCTGTGCAATGGGGCAAAATGACATGGAGGCCGGAGAGGGTTGCACATCTACAGTTTTGTTTTGATTAATCGTTACAAAATCATTTTTTTGTTACAAGCAATAAAACACCATCGGCTTCATGTGCCATTTGATCATAAAGTAGAGTTACCTTTGAGTTTTTACCATCTTTGGGTGGCGCTGTTCCTTGCTTTTTTCCTTCAGTTCAATATCGTTAAATGAAGTCCTCCAAGCGATGATGTGCAATCCTGAAGGGTCCCTGTAAATACAGATTTTACCAATGTAGTCTGGCATAGGTACAAGAGATCCATTTAAGCAGCGTAATCTGTATGTTAAAGAATTTACAAGAGTAAATACAGAATGATTTTATGAATTTAGCAGTGTATGTGGTTATAAATAAAGGTAAAGCATGGACACATTACAAGCAATGGACAAGCATAAACACTTCCCGATCGGTAAGATACAGAGAGCAGTAATAACGAGCACCATATAGAAATTTCGTATTAGCATTTTAATCTCTTCCTTAATGCTTTCCATTTTTGCATTGACGCATGAACACAATGGGACACGAAGGTTCGTTCGTACATCACCCTAAATGTCGAGTAATTGCTAGCCACTGCCAGATGAGCTCGTTCATACTTAGAGCCTTTGTAGTCCTTGTGAGATCTTGGTTATCTAATGAATTTAAAAATATGACGCTTCTTATATTTCAACATACAAATTCATCATCAGTCTTTAGAATTAATAAATATCATGCATGTTTCAATATTTCCATTGGATGAGTAGCCCGTATTTTTTTACCTGAACCATGAATGTTTCCAAATCGCAAACTTTCGAAACTCATCGCAGCATACTTAATGGAAGAATTTCGGGACAGCAGTTTAAATGTATATGAACTGTAATGCCTGTAGTTCTCTTCATTTAAGGGGTGCACATTCACTTAGGAACTATGTTTAAGTATAAAATATGGTTCTTTATATAGGTTAGGCCCTAACCGTTAGGGTGGCTTATAAATAGTTAATGAAAGTTAACCTCTCAAACAATCCAAATTGTCCGTGCAGCAATTACACGGTCCACAGTTCTCCATGCTTTCACATCGGTAGGTAATTGTAGCTTTTTGTGGCGTCTTAAATGAGTGTCCAATGCACCTTTATTAACAACCAGATAACCACAGAACAGACAACATTACCACTTGCAAATCTTTGAAATATGACGTTTTAGTAAATTATCAGTTTTGAATGATTTTACACAGTTTTTATCTGCGCAAGAAATATTTTGATAACATAAAGTGAAGCAGGTTAATTTTTAAACAACAGGTTTAAATTGAATGTCTTGAAATTTTAATGATAACGTCGATAATCAATAAATGTACAAAAGTGTTATAAAATGCAGAGCGGGGAAAGTGTAAAGCTCTTTCGATAATAATGATCCGAGTCATAAATTCTGGGATACTCACTCATATTTGTGAATCATGGTTTGTTGCATCAGAAAGTGTGGAAATCATATATAATTTTTTCTTTTTGTTTTGTAGGAAATCTCGCCTCAAGTTCTAAATGTGCAGTTTGTAAGAAATCTTGTTGGTCGTCTGAATGCCTGTCTGGCTACAGGTAAGAGAAATTAAACGTTTCTCATACATTCTTAATCCGCTCTTGTGTTTATGTGGCCTTAGTCACTAGTGGAAGTGGAGGTAGAGATTGGCCAGATATTTTAAAGGTACTACTGAACGAAATGAGATGGTCGTAAAATAGGAATAAAAAATTCATGAAGTACAGAGTTTCTTCGCGTTACCACATTATTTTCGACCATGGCTCACTCGCTTTATTTATTATTTCCTCCATTTTACATTTTTTTTATTCCTTGATGCACACAGGTGTGAATGGTGTGGTATAACAGCACATCCAGCATGCCACAAGTCTATACCTCCAGAATGCAACTTCGGGGTTCTGGAGCCCATCTACCTGCCACCGCACTGTGTGTCCATTCCTCGGACGGAGATTTCGATGGAGACGATGCTAGGAGTCGCCAAGAAGTCAAAAGAAGCTGCTGCCAATATTCGTAAGTTTTTATCCAATGTTTATATGATATGTTACGTTGATGATGTCGTCTGATGACTCATCATCGTCACGAGGTTATAATCCTCATTAGTCCTCATGATCGTTCCATTCTAAAACCTCTCACATGTGCCAATGAGCTAAGCTTAGTTTTTATTTTGTCATGTTATGTCTTGTGGATGATCCCAAATGTTGAGTTGACAGAATGTTGCACACATGTACCACACATAAATCGTTCTTTCCCATACAAATTGGATGCGATGCGATTAACCAGTAAAATATTACCCTACTTAATGTGTACAGTCTGGATAAAAAATTGGATGTCGAGAGAGACGAGCATTGAACCTCTTGTAAGTTCAATACTACAGAGCTACTAAAGAGCAAAAAAGAGCATCCCTTTTCCTTGTTTTCACCCGACCAACCCTCCTCTTTTCTTTTCCTTGTCTTCCCTTCAGCGTTGCCCTCCTCCGCCTCCTCCTCTTGTGCCATTTGAATGTAATGAGACGTCAGAATTTGTTTGACCACGGAGGAGAAATAACTGAAGAGGCTTTTGTAAATGTCGACGAGTGGAGCGGAGCGAGCATCTGATCTGCATGTTACTTTACTACGGATTGTTTTTTTCTATCAAGATAATTCTAGGAGCTCGAGAAATGTGTGATGTATGAAGTGATAGAAGGATTCATAATGTATGACCACTCTGTCAGAATAATTCCGTCGGATGTTCTTGAGCACACAGTTAGAAGAGCACACACCTACATCACACTCACATCTACGGAGTTCTTTCTGTCTTATTATAGAAAATGTTAAATTATGTAAACTAACCAAATCAGAATCCCGTGGCAAAGTTGATGTACGTGCTGCATTGTACCTTTTCGTACTTTTTTATAACAACACCGCCACCACACGATGATGCTAAATCATTTTGTACGTCTGTCTGTCTCATTCTCGATCGTAAGAATCAAGGTTATTATTATTATAGTGGTAGGATTACAGGATATTTGTATAAGGGAACTCGCAGAAACACATTTTCATTTTCGTACGTGAGTGTCGGCTATTCTAAGAGGAGAATGATCTAAAAATAAGCAAGGAAAAATATGTGAAGTGTTTAGTTCTATTAGCACCACTGCTCCACATAATGTAATATAATGCCACTGAGTAAGTGAGGTATTACGGTCGCATCGCATCCGCTCCTGCCGTATCTTACCAACCGATAATGTATGTATTTATATTGTACTGGTATTTGCAACTTATTTTTCTGTCTCTCTCACTCACTATGCCGTGTGAGATACTTTTTTGTTTGCTTACAGTACGTCATAACTCTTATGATTTGTTTGCACGCTTTATAGAATGTACGTCATTCCGAGAGTTTGAATTATGTTGCCGAAGAAAGAAGAAGCTTCTTGTGTTTCCAAAAAATCCTTTTCAGTTCATTGGTAAGAAACAAGAGCCAAAAAATGGAGAGAGATACCTACCTAATATAATATTATATTATAATATTTATATGTATTGAGAAATATTATATTGAGCTGCTTTCTTTTCATGCTTGTGCTTTTGAAGAAATTCTTGTTAGTGGAACCAGAGAAAGATTTTCTCGGTTTCTGGCTCCAGTTACAACAAGCAATTATTATTGGATTGTGAAATGCCTTTGAAGTGTATGATATTATAATATGCAATGCGCTACAACTACTAACACACCACCGCTAAAATGTTTATCAAAATTGTCATAATGATGCCATGTCACCTTGCTGTAGCTTCTCGGATTGCTTTTTCCTGTTTGTAACTTTCTCGCCTATTGCGACACTGTAACTAGCCCGTGTGTACTTAATGTAATGTAGCGGCCTTGCAATTTGCAATTTCTCCACACTGTTGCAACACGAGGAACGATGATAATAAACGAGTGATCAAAAATCATGTTTACATTAAACGTGGGTATTGACTAATTCTCTACAGCACCAAGCCCATCAGAAGATTTTTCAAGCGGCGAGAGAGATTCAAGACCAATGCCTGCAAGGGGCGACTCGGAGTCCGACTCTGCCCCTTCCTCCTACGGAAAAAGTCATGACAAGGATAAAGACAAAGACGAAGAAACAATCAAAGTGTACGATGGCAATCAAGGTTTACATCGAAGGCAATTTCGCCCTATACGAATCGCAAGAACGGCGTCCGTCGATCAGATTCTTGCTTCTGCACTCAAATCATTTCATATTACCAAACCGTTAGATAATTACTATCTGAGTGATGCGGCAAGTGATCCGTCGGACGGGGAAATTCCTCTGGAAGACCCCAATCCTATCATGCATCTCAAGAGACGTGAGGGCAGACGACCATCCGTATTTATCAGATTCAGGTACGAAGAAGATTATGCCCAATTTCCACATAATTTCTCTTTTATTGTTAAGTATAAATTTAAAAAACGTAAACAAACATGGCAGGGAAAACGAGGCACGATCCGGTGACGTACAAGTTTTCGCAGGTCGACTGAAAACTGCACAGAGTTTAGCAACTGTGAGTATTTATTCTAATTTTGTTACATCTTCAAAAAAAATGCATTTTCCCTTTCGTAACAATTGGGCTTGGGTGTTTTACAATGCGTCACAAAAGGTGCACGTCACGGATGAATCAACTGTTGCGGAGCTGATTGCAGCGGCGTTAGATCAGTTTGGCCTCGATCCAGAAACACAGTCTGCGTATCGCCTGCTGAAAGTGGTGATTGAACGAGGTACGTTATAACGGTGTGACGAATGAATCACAGTTTGTAAATTTACTCTGAGTGATCTGTTAGCAAACATAATTGACGTAATTCATTTTCTGGGACACAGGTGGAGTGAAAGAGATAGTTCTAGATTTGGAGGAGAAGCCATGGCTGATGTTGAAGGAGCACGCGAGAGACTCCGTTCGTCAAATGGAACATGTCAGATTTCACATGCAGCTAGCGGAAGATCCTCACGGATCGACTGTTGCCATTTACGTGGGCAACCTCACGCCTAACCTAAATCAGCGTCAGTACGAGAACATCCTCATAGAATACCTTGGCCGTGAGAACAAATTCAGTTCGATTGGTCCAATCTACTGTAAGAATTCTCTCTATAAAAATTACAATTTTAGTCATTAAAACGCTTCTTTCAAATACACTTGATTTTATGCACGAGAAGTTTCCATATTTTTTTACAACGTTAATATTGAGACCAATATAGTCTACTATACAATGACAATGTCGCATGATAATTTATCCAAATAAGTACACAAGTACAAATTCTGAATTAACATTTCCATTAACTGCAGCGAAACAAAATTATATTTTTATCCTGTAATTTGTAATTATGAGAATTTATGATTTTACTCATACAGTATGTTAAGTTACTTTACATAGTAGCATTAAAATTACTTTGGTCATGATTTTCTTGATTCAAAATCGTTTCATCATAAATATCGCACATTATACTGGAGCTATGTTAACGTAATTTGCGACATCGGAGTATTCTACCATAAACTATATTTTGTTTCAGACGAATATGGCAGTTTAGTGATCACGTATGAAGATGCGGAGAAAGCAGTACAAGTGTTTTACAAGCTCAGTGAGTCGATTCATGAGGAGAAAAACCTATTGGTTCAAATGCTGCCAGCAGTTGCCCCACACATGATTCCCCATGGAGTGACGCCTCTTCTTGTCTTTGTCAATGTGAAATCCGGAGGCTGTCAAGGGTTGGAACTGATCGCCTCATTCCGAAAACTGCTGAATCCGTTGCAAGTTTTCGATTTAGATAATGGCGGGCCGTTGCCGGTAAAGACACATATTTATTAAAATTATTATTTCCTTTCACAGCAATATAAATATATATAGTACATTAATTACTTAAAGCTGTCCAGCATTTGACAAAATAATTCGTTGAGTGGGTAAATGTTGGATTATGCTTACATCCTGTGTGACCACATAAGATGTTGAAATGAAATGAAAACCGTCGTCAACCCGAAGTTAAAAAGCAATATTATTTGCATTTTAGGGTCTTTATGTCTTCCGTCACGTCGCCAACTATCGTATCTTGGTCTGCGGGGGAGACGGAACAATCGGCTGGGTTCTCCAGTGTTTGGATAACGTTGGACAGGATTCCGAGTGCTCATCTCCTCCATGTGCCATTATTCCTCTGGGCACAGGGAATGATCTCGCAAGAGTGTTAAGGTGGGGACCTGGCTACACTGGCGAGGAAGACGTAATGACTCTCCTCAAAGATGTCGTCGACGCGGAAGAGATCAGATTGGACAGATGGTAAGACAAATTTTTATTTTATAAGAATATAAGAAGCCAAGAATGTTGTAACAAAACAGTATCACTTAATAATTGCCAATCAATCTAATTAATCCTCGAAGTCTGAATCACGTTCCCACCCATCATCTCTTTTTGTCGACTCGCGCTTTCTTTTCTTGCCAATGCTTTCCGAAGATACGTCCCCTGAAAAACGAACCACACAATTAGACACAAGACATGCCATTATTGTACAAATTTGTTTAATTGAAATTAAGATTACTACATACCACTTCCGGTTTTTCCCTTGACGCATTTATTTCTGTGGTACTTCAAGCCATTTTCACTAGAATACAGTTTTCCGCAACGATCACAGGATAACATTACACGTTCAACGTGGTTGGTTTTGTGATGGTATCTCAATCCAAAATCTGATTCGAAAGCTGTGTCGAAAAAAGACAATTTAATAATTGTTGATCCAGCAATAACTAATGTAATTTTATATTTCTGCAAGCTTAATCTTTAAATTCTTACCTAAGTTACATACATCACACTTGAACGGCTTTTCGCCACAGTGTTTGACACGTTTGTGCAGGGCCAGATCTTTTTCGAAATGATATGCTGTAACAGAAACAAACGTTTTAAAATTTACAGGCAACAAAATATGGAGTTCGATGTATTTGGGAGTTACACTTACATGCGTCACACTGATCACATTTTAAAGGCTTGTTCACAACATGTATCTTCTTGTGCTTTTTTAGCATTTGCTTACTGGTGAATGCTGCGGAAAAATAAATTATTTACTACACTTTGGGATTATAATGTTTAAGCGGTTAATGTTACTAATACACTTACATGAATCACATTCTTCACAACTGTAGGGTCTCTCATTCTTATGCAGTCTTTCATGGATTTTAAACTTGAATTTTGTCCGGAAATCTGAAAATGCAATTGTCATATAAATTAAGTATTAGTATTTCAAATTTCTAAAAATTATTTACATTATTTTATAACTCACCTGCTCCACAAGTGGAACAATGGAACGGTTTACTCCCAACATGAACGAGCTCATGGATACTTCTTGCGTATTTAGAAGAAAACTGGTTCTCGCAATATTGACATTTAAATTTTAAATGCTTCACAGAGTGAGACTTGAGCTCGTCTTGGGACTCAAAAAATCGGTTGCACCGGCTATTTAAAATGTTTTTAAAATGGTGCTTTACATATTCATTCAATGAATCTATTATAAATGTAAATTTAAAAATGTAAAACTTACAAACAGCGAATCTCAGATTCGTGTGACTTTTTATGCTCAAGTAGAGCACTTTCTTCCAAAAAAGTCTTTTTGCACTTCCAACAATTGAACCTTGGCAGGACTAACTGATATGTCAGTTTTGGAGTCACGTTTGTTAAAAATTGAATCCCAACTTTATCTTGTAAGTCGTCAAAATCGGCGGTGTAACGAAAATTTGAGCAAGAGTGGACTGGGGTTTCGTTAGGTACAATGTAGATTTGACACAGTGGCTCCTCCCCTTCCCTTTCCATAAAAATCACTTTGAAAAATGCGGCTGCGATAGGTACATTTATCCCACGACAACCTTCTTTCCATTCAATTCTATATCAAATAATTAGGTACATTAATACATGCATTGTACACAACATTTAATATTTATGAGATTAATAATTATACTACGACATACTCATCGTCAAAGATTGGTCCAGTGAAAACGTAGACGTTATCGAATAATTCCGCCAAACTTCGGACGTGACATTCCAGAGATTTCCATACGCCACAGTTAAACTTTGCGCTCATATAGCCATAATGTTGGACATGAAAAACGTTGACGTGTAGGCTTCCTGAGAGTAGCTGCAGTTCGCCGCCGCCACCAGGTACCCGTTGTGATAATCCAACCACTTTATGTCTTCGGGAGATACTTGATTCCACGGCAATTCGGGATCAATCATGTATTCAGGCCGCACTACTTCCACCTCGGGTCCTCCAAAAACTCTTTCAAATGTGTACATTGTGTACACATTCTCCTCATCTCGAACCACCAAGTAGGAGCCTTTGTCGATGACAATTCCGACGTCCGAAACTCCCAGTTCCTCCATTTTTTCTTCTAACGGCACTTGAACGTGCACTTTTCCTTGGGTCACCGGAATTTTTCTCTGGAACAGTCCTGCTTCAATCGCGTGCTGAAGTCGTATGTGATCGTTTACTTGTCGTTGCGAAGACATTTGGAGGTTGCAGAAGGGGCAAACCCTTTCACCGTGCAAACACCTCCGATGGAACAGAATGTCTTTAAAAAGTTCCCCTCCATTACAAGGATCTTTAAAACAAGGAAGTAAACGAAGATTATGCGACACAAACCCGTGCGACTGTAGCTCTTGTAAAGTGTCGCACAAAAATCCACAGTTTTTCTCCTTACAATTATGCATTTTTAAACAAAACACTAATTACACTCTAGTAGACAAAAAGCACTAATTAGTGAAACAAGCTCATGGGTCGACAATCACAAAGCACGACACGCAGCAACACGTACCAGACTAAAGCCAATGTAGCCTGTCTGCCAAAACCCACACTTCCATTCCTCGCAGCCCGCAACAATGCATGAATTTATCAAGCGGTCAACAAGTATAACATTTTCAATGCAAATAATTTTAATTGTGATTTTAATTGTGATTTTAATTGTGATTTTAATTGTTTAATTAATTAAAAAAGGACAGTAATCTTCCATCCTGACGAAAAGGCGGAAGACAAGATGCCGGTGAATCAAGCATGTAAGTAAAATAACGCATCATTCACTTTTTGTTTTATCCCCGTTTAAAAATAACACAAGGTCTTGACTTAATTTTGAAATCTGTGTTTGTTTTTGCAGTGCAAGTTGGTGCAAGTGCTCAAAGCGAGGACAACACAGCGATTTATGTGATGAATAACTACTTTGGAATTGGAATCGATGCAGATCTCTGTTTAGATTTTCATAACGCTAGAGAAGAGAATCCTAACAAATTTACTTCCAGAATAAGAAACAAAGGTGTCTACGTAAAGATGGGTCTCCGGAAAATGGTCTCAAGGAAGATGTGCAAAGATCTTCATAAAGAGATTAGGCTAGAAGTAGATGGCAAGCATATTGAATTGCCACCTGTTGAAGGAATAATTATCCTAAATATTTTAAGGTAACCAATTAAGCCGCTTTTAACCGGTGAAAGTCAGAAAAAGATTTGTTACATTTGATATATTTATTAACGTCTTTTTATTTGTCATCTGTGAACAGTTGGGGATCCGGTGCTAATCCATGGGGCCCAGAGCGTGAGGATCAGTTTTCAAAGCCAAATCATTGGGATGGCATGTTGGAAGTCGTCGGTGTCACTGGAGTCGTCCACTTAGGCCAAATCCAATCGGGGCTCCGGTCAGCCACGCGGATAGCGCAAGGGGGTCACATTAAAATCCGTCTAAATACTGACCTTCCTGTTCAGGTTGATGGTGAACCGTGGATTCAGAGTCCTGGTGATGTCGTTGTCTTAAAATCAGCTCTCAAGGTAAACAACTTGGCATTTTAAAGTGAAAGTGGAGAAAGCAAACTTTCTCTCAGTTCCAGAACGCGTGCTTACATTTGTTATGATTCTTTTTAGGCGACAATGTTGAAGAAGACAAAAATTAAAAGGCGGAACACAGAGGCTGTCATGTCACCTTTAGCTACCTGCCCTTCTCCCACACCGCCTTCCGGCTCATCCCAACAACATCAGTCGGCTGACGAGTAGTAAAAACAAGTAACATTTTCTTAAAAACTATTATTACCTCGCATCAGCCACAAATCATTTACTCTAACTTACCATATTATAAACTAAGTTATAATACTAAACACACGAAATATTATTGTACCGCTACAACCTGATTTAATCTTTCATTTTATGTTTAACGAAGCAAATGAAGCTAAACTGTCTTGCGTATGAAGCACGTATATTCTCAACACACGAATCACTGTCACAGTCATTCATTCATAGTCTTCTGTGTAACGAAAAGAAAGATGTTAACAAATAAGTTAATGTAATAACCCGACACACGTTAATTGTCGTACAAGAAATTTTTATCTTCCTTTACTATTGACGATCAAGCCGATATTTTTGCCGTCAACGATATACATACATACATAACCGCTGTTCAATAACTCTGGCATTCCAAACCATCACATTAGCACATTATTATGAAATGAAGCTAAAATCGTTATGTACATAAAACACTAAAATGTGTAATCATTCTTTTTAGTAAGTCTCCGTTTGTTAAAAAATATTAATCAAACTGCGTAGAAAGTTACTTGTGTTAGTAACAATAATAAGTTTAATTTGAATGGTTTTCGAACCATAGCCTGAAAAGGGACACGCATTAATGTACATTGAGTACGTTTTCGCTCTCTTTGATGCTGAAAGCTCGCTTCTACTTTGAGTTCCTTCACTTCACTCTGATTTCTTTGAAGGATTGATTAAGTTGAGCAATTGGCTCCATTTCGTTTAGTACTTTTTTCATGGTCTCACTTTCCGAATTTTGTACGTGAAATTATAATAGAGCTTATTTTATTAATTACGGTGAAACCGCTAATCAGGAAAAAAAAGGTTAATAAATGATAATAGGTTGGTTTTTTCCACACGCTAGATATTTTCCAGTGACGTGTCATCGTACACCGAGAGCCATGTTTCTTGTCTTCTCGTTAGGTACGCTCTGTCTAACAGTGTGCAAGGAAAGCTAAACGCATTATGTTAGATAAGCTGAAACCAGTTCTTATAGTATTCCAATGTTGCCAAACGAGAACGTAGGGATAATTAAAGTTTGTGTGTCATTCTTTCAATGTGTGAAAAAAATTGAAGTCAGAGTGACTTGTGCATGAACATGTCTTGTGAATGTATGATTGATCCGCTAGTAGGTCCGCCTCTTATCAATTCAATAGACTATGTATTAATTAAAATTATATTATTTACACTCTATTGTACTACATTACATAACATAAAATGGCATCGTATAAATATTTGCGTTCCAAAAACAAGTCATTCCATTATTTTATACTTATATTATTGATATTACTACCAGTAACTTTTAGGCACATGAAACGATTTTTTTTCTCTCCGATGAGTCGCGTAATTCAGCCAAATTAACCAGATTTTAATTAAGGACTTTTGCAGTTTATAGCTCTTTATACTAAGTATACAGAATTTTCAGCGCACACCCACGATTTGGTTTCAATAACTCCATGCAGAGAGTAAAGTAGCGAAACCAAGTTTTAATTTTAAATAATTGACATTCTCTCTGTTCAAAATTAGTGCTTTCAATACTGAAAATAATTCTATTCGTAACAACGCACACATAAAGATTCTTCAAAGCTTGGTTGACTCAATGTCAATATAATGAAAAATAAAAACATTAGCGCACACATAATATACGTATAACCGGAAGGAAAGCGAGTAAAATTTGCATTTATGTAAGTGCATAGAATTTTACCATTTGAGAGAAATGATTAAAGAAATGATTTGAAAGGGAAACTAGACAATGATCTTCACCAACAGTGTCATCGTCGATGCCAAAAAAATGTTTTAACCTTCCTAACTATCTTACTAACTACGTCTTGTTGTCTTCAAAAGTATTTCGCATAATATGCAACTCTCTAGTTTTGAGGTTGGAAGACATGATAAATGGTTTCAACAAACTTTGCAGACGGGACAAACCCCCTTGACATTATTTTTATGCGGAAGACAAAAAAGGTTCTGTAAAAACTTTCATTATGTAAAAGTAGACGTTGTTCGGATGAAGAGAAAGCAACAATTTTTTTCTTCAATGTGGCATAGTCTGACCTTACGTATATACTTATGTATATCTCATGTACTACTGGAAATCCGGATGTGTGTACACAGAAAAATACAAAACTAAAAAATTTCTTCAAGAAAGGAACTCTTCATGATCCCCACAAAATTGTGAAATTGTATTGCTGTTGAAAAGTAACTGAAGTAATATCAGTATTATAACAAACAGCATGATAATTCATTGTTTCTTAATTAAATTAAATACGACACTCGTAATTTTTATCATTATTGTCAATTAATTAATACAGCTTTTACCATACGATTAGCACTGTTTGTATTTTACACGTAATTACATATTAACGGCTAGGTAAAATTCTATAGAGTTACGTTTTATGACTTTACTAACACATCAGAGGTCTCTGATGTACCATCCATACCATCACACCTCCTAACAAAACAGCAACAACAGACAAAAACTTAGACGCTAACAATGTATTCCATGTCATTGCTCCATATTATCCATATGAAACACATGACACGTTACAAATGACAAATGATTATTATGATGATGGGCTGTTAAAAAAGGAAGTAGTTAGGTAAGTAAGAAAGAATGTGATTGATTTGAGGAACTACAAATCACAGACGTAAGAAATTAGTATACTAAAGTTGAGTTGCCTGAAAATTTGATGAAATTTTAAAATTGGATTGCAAGATTGCAACACAGTAACCTATCATCATAATAACATGATTAGATAGAGAAACAAATATGTTGAGCTGCACCGAACGAAACATTCGTTTAAAAAAATAACCTTCACTTAGTTTTTTTAAATAAAAAATTAACCCAATAGCTTTCTCCGTTGCGTATTCAAAGAGGTGCATGAAATTGAATAACATGACAGCAACAAAAGAAACAAATACAACGACTAATTATTTTCTAGAAAGAAAAAAAGCGTGGTCATAATTTGTTGTTGCAGTTGGATCATTCCGTTTTAATTACATACGAAAACAACATCACAATTAAAAGGCACAGTTCAACTCGCCAACATGTTGCACCATTTAAAAATTAGCACAACTTCTCGTTGAACGTCCTTCAATAAAATGTGCTGTTTTGTTCAAAAGATGGGATTTTTTTTCTAAACTCGGAATCCCCGTGAAAGTGAGCAACACGGCTCATTGATGAAAATTATTCATAAATTGTATTCAAGCATTAATTTATTTGTAACTTCCGCTATTTAAGCCAATTATCATATTTAAACTAAAGACCATCAGCATTATTAAATTTACTGCGTAATGTCTTATTCTTATTACTAAATATAATTTGTTATTACAGTTATTACCAATTGTTTTCGGTAGAATCCGATACTGTAAAATTCATCGTGAATTTCCTTTGGTGCAGCAGTTCAATTGCTGAAAAAATCAAGCCAACCCATGTAACGCATAATACTAAAAATTGTACGTTACATCTTTACATTATTATTGTATATTTAAAGTAAACATTTAAACATAGTTAAATATACGAGTAATACATTATATTACAAGAAGAAAAGAATCATATATAAATATATATTTAATTAAATTCTAGTTTGCTAATAATGTGTACATCTGACAAAAAACTTTTAGTGGTATAAAACGATAAGATGATAGAGATTGTTTGCGATGACAAATGATAAGGAGTGAAGGCGAAGAGGAAAAAAACTTGTGAGCATAGAAAATGTTATTTGTTTGTACCACGTTGAACATGAACCATGAACTGATATGAAACTCAAAGAAATGAACCTGAACCATTATTGAAGAATTTCCTTTTATCTCTTTCTATCACTCTATCTCTCTCTGCAGTACAAGAAGTGTATTTGGAAACATGAAAAAATTGATACTACTCTACTTTCTTTTACGATGATATTATAACTCTACGTGCATATATACAAATATATACATACATAAAATATAAATACCCGTAATAAGAATAAAACTGTCTAGTCTACTGACAGACGAAATCCTACATATTACATACAATATGTACCATGTAAATTTCAATGAAATTTTGCCAAAGAAAAATCCAGTCGTATAAGAAGAATAATTACTAAAGGTATTGAGGTTGAGTGGTGAAAATTTAAGATAATTGCTATACATTGATCTTTCCCAGAAACAAAGCTGGCTTTAAAAATGAAAGAGTTCAGTGAAGAAATGAAGAAGGTTATGCATCTACAGGGATGAAATGAACATGGCAGCTAAAAAATTAATTAGGGTTGGTTTATTAATAATCAAATGCTGTGTATTATATATTTTCGGTGATACGTACGTTAATAATTAAAACTCATTTCACTTACACTACGCCATCATAAAAGAAGAAAGCAGGCAAAAGTGATTTTAAAAAACGAAGCAAGAGACAATATATATAATATATTGCATTACACAAAATACATGTTAAATTCTTGCACAGAACAATGGAAAGTGGAATCGGCCATCACTAAAAATATTTAAATACGAGAATTCAACTAAAAAATAACGTTCAAAACTGAAACTAAACTACACGCCTTGGACGAGGCTAAAAATCAAAGGCAGAGATTGTACCGTTGTATTAGTACAATCGAAATAGAACGTGAACAATACGAGAAAAGGAGGAAAATAACATGAAAAAACTGTTATTATACGGGAAATTGTATTTCGATGCAGTTGTAAGTAACTATATTTTCACTCACGGCTACTACATAATAATTATAACTTCCTCTGGAAAATTTTACGATGTAACTGTATGAGCAAGAAAAAACTTTTTATTACCGATTATTATTATAATTATTATCTGTTTTTGTAAGTAGACTAGCAAATTCTGGTACTTTTGAAAAGCGCACACACGATAACGCAATGGCCATCCTTAATGCAAAGGATTGAACATTTGCTAAAAAAAAGAAAAATCTCCTGCTTTAATAGTTGTGCAGTCTCAATTTATCCGTAAAATGTGCAAGTCATCATGTCATAACTTTGTAATGTACGTAAACATGTTTCGGGTCTAAATGATGTGTGAATAACAAGTGGATAAATGTTCGAATGAAACAATGCGGGTGGAGCGAAAACTATTACAGTTTACCTTTTATAAGTATTATCAAATTATCATTATTAATTAACGTAGTCTTCGTCTCCCTTCCAAAAAGTAGGGTTTTGAAAGCGCATGCCAATAAAGAACAGCAAATTCCCGGTTTCCACCACATAAACTAATTTTTCAAAAACCTTCCTGACACATACTAAAAGGAATAAAAATCCTTTCCTAATTAAGAATGGTATTGATTATTGACTCATATAATTCTTTCATCACAACGATGAAAAACTGGAACTACTACTTCAAATAACAAAGTAAAAAATATTTACGTGTAGTATAAAAAAATTATTGTCAACCTAAAAGTGTATTGTTAATAATCATGCTGCTTTATTATTATCATCAAGTGAGATGAGTATACAACAAGTTCTTCAGATAGATAAAATATGATAATTATTAATCGTGATGTTGTCTAATCATGCTAGTGTTTTCTCCCTGTCTACTTCTTCTTGAGAAAAAAACCCGGAAGAGTTCATTCAATGCAGACTCTGTCTACGTGTGCAGACTCTGTCTACGTTAATTTAATTGTATACTTAATTAAAATAGTGATAATGGCAAAGGGAAAGTAAACCTCGAGTGCAATCAAGTTAAACAACAAGTATTATTAGTTTAATTAATTAATTAAGTTAATGTATGTATATTGGTTTAAATTCAGGTAATATTATAAAATCTTGCCATATATTATTTATTGGAGAAAGTGATCGCCTCATGATTCACAATTCTACAGGTGAAAGTGGGGAAAGGTGATCATAGTTGATACAATTGATAATCAAAAGTCCACATTACTCGTTTTAAATAAGCACAAAATGTAGAAACCTGCAACAACTGATAAAAAGCCAAACTCCGCAAATGTGCTGCAGACGCAGCCCAGCCCAATCCTTACAAGCGTAGAGATATTTTTAATCCAAAAAAGAAAAGAAATCCAGCGAAGGCTAAAAACATTCCCGGACGTGGGAGGAAAAATGCCTAAGCAAAGATATTCACGATTGAAATTTGTTTTCTCTATTCATACCATATTAAACTACAAACTTTTGCGAAAGCGAAACCCATATAAAACATTGTGGAGAAAGGTTATTAGAATCTGTTCCAAGTGTTTTGTAGTAGCAGACTTGAAACTGTATAATTTTTTCTAGTTAATTATTATCACGTCAAGATTGTTGTTACATTACGAATTATAATTATATGATTGTTCTTCCCCGTTTGTATTTTACGAAACCATCATTATTACATTACATGCTACTCCAAACCATTGTTTACGAAATGTACTATTAAATTATGCGTAGCGAGAGAATTTGAGAAAAAAATTTGTTAAAATCATACATAACCCTAAATTATATTTACTATGTATGTAACAACACTTTCCGAGAGATATTTAAAAACTGTTTCATATTACATCATTATAATATGTATTATTGAGTCATCAACGAACCAAATATGAAAGAACAAATCATGTTTTACTTTTTAAGTGAACGTTTAGACTTTACTTAACAAACTTACGTTAACTCTACATACACATACAACATAAAATATACATTATTATGTATAAATATCACAATCCTGAAGATTACGACGAAATATCGCTGGACTTCTCATGTAGCAGCTTGGTCTTTTGCAAAACCCTTCTTGGAATGAGAGTACTTTTTTGTATAGAAACTCAAAGTGTATTTCCTCTTTCCTCAAAATGAAACTTGAGGGGATATATTTTTGGTTTGTTTGAGTCAGAAAGAAAAGGTTTGCCAGTCACTTTGGGTTTTGTAGTAGACGTTCTCAAAACTTCGGTCAAGTATGGGGCTCGGTTACTTTCAGCCACAAGATAATTGCAGAGTGAAGTGCTGCGTTTTTGTAGCGTGGATTTTGATAGTGTTATCTTTGAAGGAATTAAAAAAGGATTCGTACAATAACACATCAAGATTTTACAAAATATAACAGACTTTACCTTTGCAGTATAAATGTGTACACTATTACGACAAACAAAAGTGAAAGTGCTACACATTTATATGGAGAGATGTCATTGGGATGAAAGTAATTTTTACTTGTCATGGAGTGAACAAAAATCTGCTCATGGGAAGAATGGTGAATTTGACCACTCAACAAAAAAATCTGACGTAATGGTATTACATTATACTATTATATTATATAAATGGAATATAAAGCATCATAAACTAGTGTTTATTTAAAGGAAAACGTTTCAATCTATATCTCTATATACATACATAAAGTAATACATAAATATAATATGGTACAGTAATATAGTATGAAAGTATTATATTGCTGGAATATTATTATTAAGGTGTTATATGCATTATAATGATTATTGTAGTTTAAGTAATAAACGATTACAAAACATTGAGAAATAAAATGATGAAAAAATAACTCTTGTGCACGATGAAGCAAAGCCTACTTTTATTTCATTCATTTTGGAAGATATTTTATGAATGAGTCATGAATATATGATTCAATAATTTATATGATAAATTGACTTTCTTCGGTAAGGGTTTTCAGAAGTAAAAAATTTATTTGCAGAAAACACAATCTCTGGTTAAATATAATAATTATATATATGTAGATTTAAATAAATTATTATTTTTTACTCTCCACCTTGTTTAATTTTGGTCAGAAGGGCATCACAAGTCTTCTTGGCGTCACCTAAGAGCATTGAGGTATTGGGTTTAAAAAATAATGGATTATCCACAGCGGCATAACCTTGTGCGAGGGATCTCTTCATTACGATAACCTAGAAAAATTAGGGTCTTATATAAGAATAGCGTACTACGAGCACGTGGAGGAATACAGTCTCATCATTTCGAATGCATAACTTAATACATGATTAAAGGAGAAGTGTTACTTACTTGACCTGCCTTCCATACTCTCAATACAGGCATTCCGGCAATAATTGAATTAGGGTCATCCTCCGCAGCACTGTAAAAGTATTATTATTATTTTGATGCTTATTTGATTATTACATTCAACTCAACTTTTTGTCAGTTTGATCTGATTTCTGCTCACCAGTTGACTGTATCGTTGGCTCCAATCACCAGGACAAGGTCAGTCTCAGGAAACTCATCATTAATTTCGTCCATTTCCAGTACAACATCATAAGGTACACCAGCTTCAGCAAGAAGAACATTCAGTTGACCAGGCATACGCCCAGCAACTGGATGAATCGCGAAGCGAACGTTTTTCCCCCTCGCCTTAAGAGTTTGTACCATTTCTGCAATCGGATACTGTGCCTTCGCTACACACATTCCGTATCCTGGAATTTCATATAAATCATTATTTATAATGTGTATATTATTGAGTCATCAAGGAACAAAGCATGAAAGAACAAATCATGTTTTACCTGGAGTAATGACAATGTTCTTAGCTTGGTCAATCAGGTCCACTGCCCCGTCAACGTCGACTTCTGTGTGAGTTCCAGTAACTCCTGCACTTGTTCCCGCAGAAATGCCGTATCCACCCAAAATCACATTGGCTAGAGATCGGTTCATAGCCTGAAGGAAAACATTGAAGAGATATTCACTTAAGTTTGAATTACAGAGTTTAAATAAACTATATTGTTTCATTTGATTAAAAATCAGTATCGGTTTTGTCGTCCACTGAACGAGGACGTTGGGGAATCCTGTCTCATCATTTTACTTTGAAAATTGACATAGGCAGGAATACTGATTGGGGCACAAAGAAATTCACTTTCACTTACTTTGCACATAATGTATGAGAGAATAGCG